>PVJA010013765.1:17091-48900 GCA_004027025.1 Myocastor coypus | reverse complement strand
GAAGAAGAAGAAGAAGAAGAAGAAGAAGAAGAAGAAGAAGAAGAAGAAGAAGAAGAAGAAGAAGAAGAAGGAGGAGAAGAAGAAGCCTGCTAACCCTGCCACACAGAGACCACAAGCCATTGACAACTTGCACACTACTTCCGGCAAATCTTCCTAAGGCCTCTTGGAAGGAATGAAGCTCCTTTAAGACCCTTCCGCAGCCAAGATTGTGCTGAATGTACTCTTCTGTGTCTGTCTTTTCTGTTCAACATCCTATCAGAACTGTTTCCCTTGTCATTAAAATTCTTTGCAAACCACATTTGAGGGGCAAACGTTTTTATCATCTGGTTGCGCCATAATTTATTGAAACATGTCCCCATCGTTAGACCTTTAGGTAGTTTCTAATATCACACGGCCATAAATAATGCCGCCATGGACGCACCGCTACATCAATTTTTATTCACCCACCTATCCCTGATTATTTCCGTATGATGATCTTCGTAGCAGGAGGTATGTGAGAATCGCCTGCATGAGCCATTTAACGGTTTGTGACCCCTACCGAGGGCCATATGTGGAAGAGTGCCCTTCTCCACAAATGCCCACTGGCATTGAGTGTTATCTTTTTCATTCTTTGGTGAAGTATTACCATATTGTCTGCTGCATTATGTCAAATTCATGAGGGAGAATTGACACTCATGATTTGATCATCTGGCTTTGAGAAACCTTAAAAGCTAGGGAATGGGGCCGGCAAGATGGCTCAGTAGTCTAAAGCACCTGTTTAGGAAAGCTTAGGCAACCGCAGGGACCGGGGTTCAATCCCCGGCACAATTTGCTGCATGAGCCCCACCCCCAGGGCAGGCTGAGCTGGCCATAATACTAAATAAATAAATAATAAAATTTTTAAAAACCTAGGCAATGGGGCTGGCCAGATAGCTCAGTGGACTAAAGCACTTGCTTCGGAAGGTGCAGGGACCAGGATTCAATCATTGATGGGCTGTGCCAGCCCCTCCCCCATGGTGTGCTGTGCTAGCAAATGAGACTGGGTGTGGAGGTGCGTGCCTTTAATCCCAGCACTTCGGAGCCTAAAAACAGGAGAATCACTGAGTCCGATCTACATAATGAGACCCTGTAGATCCTGTGCTACATACACTAAAAAAAAAAAAAAAAAAAAAAAACTAGAAAATGCAGTGTTGTTGTGTTTAACTTCAGCTTTGTTACCAACCTGCAGCTAGCAAAACAAAGAAAGCCATCCCATAGACAGTGCAGCTGCACGGAGCGGGTGGGCCAAGGGCAGGGAAACACCAGTGCTGAGGAAAGGGTCGGGAGGAGCCGCCATTCACATGCAACCCCACAATCACCCTTCACTCTTAGGAAGTGACCTGGTCCCTGAAACTGCCGGCAGAAAAGCAGACAGTGCTGGGGTCTGACCCAGATCTCTCCAGCAGGAACTGGATTTGAGTCCAAGCCTGCTCCAAGTCTAACACACTAGCCCAGGCTGCCCTTTCCCCAAAGAGTGAGGCTAAAGGGCCCCCCTTTTTTATATATTTGTCACAGGGTCTCACTACATAGATCAGACTTGCAGTGATTCTCCTGTTTTCAGCCTCCCAAGCACTGGGATTACAGGCATGCGCCACCAAACCCACTCTCAGTAGCTTCTCAGCGTGTCCCTGGGGCGGAGCTGGCATGGCATGCCAGGGGTCAGAGCCGGGTGGCTGTACTCTGCCTAAGCAGGCACTTCAGTCTGCTGAGTTATCTGGCTAGCTCAAGGTCACTTTGAAACAGAGTGACACAGCCCCATACCATCGGCTTCTTTTGCTGCATTCTTCCAAGCTTTCTTTCACCTCCCACTTATCAAAGTTATCATCTACTGAAAATAACAAGGAATCACAATAATCTTGGGCATTTATGTGCATTAAATTTCTTTAAAGATGCACATGAAAATGAAATTTCAAAAAGTTTCCAGCAAAGGAGAGCTCTGTGTTAAAGAGGAATTCTATTCACAAAAAACAAAACCATTCGAAATACTGTATTTTAAGGTTGAAAGGTGTGTTTTCTTTTTTATGAATTCCCTAGGTGCTATTAAACATGAATAAATGATATACAACATACCAAAACAAATGAAGCACTGGCTCAAAGAAAATAAAATTCACTATCTAAAATAATTTGGTGCTACAAATCCGGAACTACATGTCGTAGTCACGTAATTTAACATTACTTTAGAAGATGCAAAACAAAGATCCTGCTGGCGGGAAGAGGGACTTGCTGGAGGAGATGTAGGAAAGGAAGGCGTGAAGGTTGGGCAGGGCAGGGCCAGCAGAGAGCTCAGAGGCATAAGCACCTCTCTGGCAAGCACAAGATACTAGGCTGCATCCCCGGAACCCTGAGCATGCCTTAAAACCAGCCCAGAACCGGACATGGTGGTGCACACCTATAATCCCAACACTCAGCAGGCTGAGACAGGAGGATCTCTACAAGTTCAAGACTGGCCTACAGGCAACAAAAGTGAGCACAAGGCCAGCCAGAACTGCATAGTAAAAAGGCTGGATGGGGAATTGCTGATCTGACTTTAATGCTTTTTACCCAGTAGACACATAGGAAACTCAAAATGTGAATGATTATAATGAATACAGTGAACTTAACTTCTCGGTTAAAATAAAAAGACTATCTGGCTCAAACTCTGGCTGTTTAAAATACCTGCACGTTAATAAGCAGAATAAAAGTAGAATAAAAGGGTTGACAGAAACACATACCAAGCAAAAGAAGACTCTCGTGGTCATATTACAACCCAACCCAAGAGACATTCTGGTGTAAACATCAGGTACAAAGAGGGACCCAATATAATCATAAAAGCTTCTCTTTGAAAGAAAGTGATCAAGCGGACAAATCAGTGAGTTGCCATCATCCTGTTTGTAACTTCAAGTCACTAGGAAAACATAGCCACAGAGAGGGTCACCTCTGTGCAAACCATGGTGAAACCCCAAGTATGGGCTGAAGAAGCATACTGGAGCTAGAGGCACACAGGTTCCCCTACCACCTTTTTCCAGCAAGAAGTCCTCTGCCCTGGTTCCATAGCACTGTTTTCCCCTCATCTCCTGGCCAGGTGGTCTGGCTCTTGCTCTTATTAGCATAACTTTCTAAGCACCAGTCCTCATCCCTCCCTGATTACTTGGCTCTTCCAGCCCCAGAGCAGATACCCAAAGAGAGTCAAATCTGTGTGCCAGGCCCCATCACCTGATCCTCTCCTCATTCCTCAAGCTTCACCATGTACACTCATGAGTCTCATTGAGATTCTTTACATTCTTAGATTCATTCTTCATTGATTGATTGATTTGATCAACATATTTGCACATTTACTAGGTACTGGGGACTGTCTGAGACACAGGAAAATTTCCTTGGGAGTCCCCTTTTGGATTCCAAGGAGCGAGCCTAGAAGACAGTTCCTATGGCACCTTAGGGAGTGAGATGTGGTCTCAAATTACCAGACAGATGAGCAATCCTGGACCCTTGGAAGCTGAAACTTCTCCCACCTTCAAGCATGAAAGTGTCCCTTAATTCACAGTGAACTTTTCCAGAGTGTTCCGGAGGGCTAAGAACAAGCCTATCAATCCTCGTGTCATTCATCTGCATTTTTATATTTAAAAACAACCTTCAATTACTGCAAAAAGAATTCAGGTTCATCATAAAAAGTTAGAACGAAAGATTAATAAACCTAAAAACTCATACAGACACATGACCAATTTTACCTCCTCATTTCCACTGTGAAATAAGTCTACATACAGGAAGAGAAAGAAGCCCTTGGACACCGCAAAGTTAGACCCTTCTGACACACCTCTTAAATGTTTATGTGTTCACAGGGTTAATCAGAAGTCACTAGAACAACACAAACTCAACAGCACACTCAACACTAAGAAAATACTTCCCAGAAAGAAAAGAAAAATTCTATCAGTTGTCCATTATTACCACGCAGTGAATTATCTCACTAATAAAACAGAGAAGGTGACATTACCCCCCACCCCACAGAAGAAGCACTAGCACTTTTGAACGCATCATTAAAGCTTAGCCTTCCTCTCTCTCTTGTTCAGTATCTCCCTCTCAGAACATAGCGTGAACTCTGCCCTCTTAACCCATTAAGAGCCCACTCAATAGTGCTAATTCTGGGCTTGGTGGATTCCAAGAAGCCTGGCCTTGTCCTCCCAGACCCTCAGTGTCTTCTTGTTGCTGGGCCTAGATATGGCTGTGTGGGTGAAGTAAAAAAAAAAAGCCTTAACTATCGCTGTGCAGAGCTGCTGTCCTCAGAAGGCTGTGCTGTCCAGGCTGAGCTTGCTTTCCCACCTCTCCAAGGCATGCATTCTCTTGTCGGGACATTACACACACAAGAGCGGTCCCCAAGCAAGGCAGCTGAGCTGAGGGCTTCAAAGTCTCATTCCTCAGGATTTGCTCCATTACTTAGTTCCACACAAACATTGACTGCAGGCATCTCATCCTAGGAAGAAGCAGCGAAGGGTATGTGTGTCATCCTTAAATCTTTTTCAGCATCTACCGCATGTGGTGTTGGTCTAGGCCAGTGCCTTCCAGAACTTTCCATGACGGTGAGAAACACTGCAGACCATCCTGTCATTTCAGGTTTGTGACTATTGAGACACCAACACATGGCTGGTTTTATTATACAGCTCAATATTTAATTTATTTAAACTTTAATGGCTCCAGGAATGGTCAGTGTAATTCCAAGTACTTCAGCTAATTTATTCTGCAAGGCAGGAAACCCCAGCTGAGCTGTACAGATGAGGAAACTGGTACTCAGAGGAGGATGGTTATATACTGGAGTCACCAACTGAGGCAGGACAGGGATCCAGTCCATGACACAATAAAAACTACACACACACACACACACACACACACACACACACACACATACACACACACACATACACATACACACATCCCACATGGTACACAGGAAACCTTGATAGGGAACAAGATGAAATTGCCTGACCCATCTCCAGGGATCAGCTCTGTTTTAGTTACAGAGCTCAAAATGAGACACACTCTATCAATTCCACCAAGCTGTGGAGACAGTGGGGGCCCATGGGCTTGGCATCTTGGCTGGCCAAAAGGCCTTGCGGTTGAGCATGTTTTATTGCATGCCGAAAACTGCAAGATAGCTCAGCCTCAAAAACAAAAGTGATTGCAGGACCAAGAGGAAGGAGGCCAAGAAGCTGTCCCTTCCATCTCCTGGGGAGGACACCCCATGGTAGGGAGGGTCCTGCAGCCTGGGAAGCATCTCCAGCTATCTCCTTAGCCCATAGCGCCAAAGGGAACCTCCATTTCTAAGTTACGGCCAGCCATTCAAATCACATTATACTATAAGTGGATATACAAATTGTCAGCCCTAATGAAATTTAGGAGGAAGTGATGGGAGAGGTAGAAAATACTCAGAACTGGTTTCTTGGTTTTCGAAGCCCACATTCAGTTGGTTTAAGGCACACGTTGAAACATGCATGGACATGCTTTTACTGCCGGCAAAGGGGCCTGCCCTGGAAGCTCTGCTTTCTGGCTTGCTCTGGAACTGCGCCATGGCACAGACCTTGCTCTGGATGTCCAGCTCCCTGAGAAAAGGCAGGGTTATATTCTTCTCTGCACCTGATAAAAGGCCTGACTCACACAGGTAGGTGGTATTCATGGGAAGTCTGTAGTGGAGTAACACACCTAGAGATCTCTGGGCTCAGCCTCTATCCCGGAAGTCAGATGAGGTCCTACAAAGGAAATCCACCTCTATGCCAGAAATTCCTACCTTGAAGACTGCTGAGGGCCAGGTGGGAGGGAAAATGCTGTCTTTCTGCCTATCCTCTCAGCGCCCATAAGCCCAGGAGACAATGGGATAAGTAGCACGTTGGGCTACCTAGTAAATTATCTGCCACTAAACAATGCATGAAGCTGCTGTCTCCAGGGCAGAAGTGAGTGCTTACAGACTAAGATGATAATCTAATGCTTACTATTTACTGAGGGATTATGTGTGACCATCACTACACACCACTGCCTTGTAATCCTCACAAAACCCCTGCGAGAGGATAAGGATGACCCGGGGTACAGAGAAGAAAATGAAAAGTCCCAAAGGTCAAGAATCTTGGCCTAGATTGTGCAGGGGAGATGCTTCTGATTCCAACCAAAGCCTCGCTTTCCTGTGCCTCTGCTCTTGCTAGATAAGGCACCTGGATCGGGTGTGCTGGGTGTGTGTGCGGAAGGGAGAGAGAGCAGGCCACGCAGACGCTCTCTTGTGGTTTCTGTCACCCCAGCAAGCCTCATGCGGTCATGGGGGTTGCTTTCTGCAGGAGGTTGAATCTGATTTGTGACTGATCTGTTGTCTAATGCTGCGATTGTGGTGTGAGCGCTACACCTGCCCTAGGCCGAGTAGCCTAATATGATATGAGGGACAGAAAGCATCTTCTCCCAAGCTCCTCCCTGTTTGTCCTGGTTGCTTTTGCGTCTTCCACCATCATGAACCGCGGCCCTCTGCCATGAACCATCCTGCCATGGAGCCGGTGGATTATGGATTGAAATCTCCACAAACTATGAGCCAAATAAGCCTTTCCCTCTTTAACCTTGGGTATCAAGTACTTTGTCCCAGCAATGACAGAAAAGTAAGCCATACACCCTCCCTACATTGTAGCAGTGCTGGACCAAAGCAGTGAAGCCTAAATTTCATAGGCTTTCATCTGATACCCAAAGACTGTGATAAGAGGTCCTCAATAGAAGATCTGCCCACAGGATGTGATTTTGCTGAACAATATAGCAAATGTACTCCTGCGACCCTTTTCCAAATTATCGTGTAAGTTGTGGGGGACAAGGTCCAGAGAGGACAAAGGAGTTGCCCAAAGCCACACCACAATGTGACAACTGGTGCAGCACCAAGATAGACAGTGAAACTTTTAGGGCTGGCCACAACATCTGGATCCAGGACTCTTATCCGCTTCAGCCCACATGCAGGGTAATCCACATTGCCTGCCACCACTGGGGCCTCCCATGGCACATGAGAGCAGCTCTCAGGTGAAGCCTGCCGCAGGCTTCTGGGTCAGGATAAAGACCTTCAGTTTCCAAGCCTCCTCTGTCCTGCCAGTGCCTTGAGGCACCCTGAGGAAATAGAGAAAGCAAGGTCTGAGCAGTATACGCAGACACACCTGGCCTTGTCTTCTCCTGGCTCTGTGGTCTAAAGAGAGCCTCGCTCTCTGGGGGCTTCTGTTTCCTCATCAGTGAGGAGGAGAGTGATATTTCCTCTTCTCCAGCGCTGTGGGATCAAGCAAAATATTGTGAGTAGAAATATCTAACACCAAGGTGGGTGGCTGTAGGAGCTCAGCAATGGGGGCTAATCCTAAGTCTGAGGGCCTGATCACTTCCACTTACAGAAGAGGACAGAGTGGCCCAGAGGGAGCTCAGTGACGTTAAGAGGACCCAGCTTGCAGCCCCCAGGAAATTCTGTGGCTGCATGGCTAGGCAGCATAAGGGTCTCGGCCTTTCCTCCTGGCAGCGTGGTGTCAGTGCAATGTCTAGCTTCTCCTGAGCCCACCGGCCTGCTCTGTGCAGAGGTGTGTCCCACAAGTCCCTTAATCTTGTAGAGACCTCTCCTGACACCTGAGAAAGCATCCTGCAGTCTTTCCCATGGAGGGGGAGGAGCTGGCTGAGCCTGAGCCCCTCCTCTACCTTGCCACCCTCTGCTTCCCAGCTGGAACCTCCTGTCTGGAGTCCCTAGGAGCCCCTTCCCAGCCAGTGCCTAGGAGGGAGGGCCCTGCAATTGGCTGAAGCCCGGAAGCTTGTGAGTCCTGAAAGCTGTTGATGAGAATGTGGCTGATTTCTCCCTGAGGCCAGGAAAGGCTACCATGGTCACCCCTACACCTGCTGGGCCACATCTCCACATCAGGCCCTTTGTGGGGTTAGCAGTGCTCATAATCCTCACCGTTACCCCCACTACAGTATCATAATTTCATATAACAGATGAGAATATCAAAGCCCAGAGAGCTTAAGTGGAAAAGGACCCAGAGCCTGGAGCCTGGTTTTCAGATTTTCAGGAGCTTCGTCCTTCCTTCTGAACCCAGTGTATGGTGGCTTTGTGGGGTGAGACAGAAAGGTGTCCTGCTACTGGTGCTATCTCAGAAAGCAGAAGCTGAGCGCCACCATAACCCGTGGACCTTAGCCCAGAGAAATACGTGACCAAGATGAGTCCCTTCCCACGCAGGTGTGCAGTGTGACTCTGCCAGCCCTGCTCCTGTTGAAAGATGTAGTTATTATTGCTCTAGCCCTCTGCCTCTGGGCTGTCCTCAGCCTTGCTTTGCCTAGCACAGAGCACAGAAGCAGAACCACGCAAAGTACCTTCCGGGTCTAGACCTGCGGGATTCTCAGCCTCCCCCTCCTAGACTGTGACATGATGCATGATGGGAGAGATTCCACACTGGCCGTGCTAACATCAGTGCCCACATGGTGAGAAAGGTCTGGCCAACAGCCAGGACTAACTTTTGGCCTGTGAAGGAGGCCTGGGCACCTTGCGCACATCCTGAGCAGTCTTTACCTGCCAAAGGCCGCTTCTTTTCCCAAGAGCTGGGGTATCTCCCTGCCACTTAGGAAAACAGGTAATATTCCATTCAACAAGGCCCTCACCCAGTTTTGTTCCTTCTTTATTGACAACATTAAGTAGAAAAACAATATAAGTTGTAACAAACTGAGGAAGAAAGGGGAAATCGTTATATTTGTATTTGTAAAGGGGGTTTCCTCCTGCTTTTCCTAAGGGGCCTCACATTTTTATATTGCAGTTGGCCCTGCCAGTTGTGCAGCTAGCTCACAGAGTTCCTGCCTAGCAAGTACTCACCTAAAGGAAGTTTGGCTTCCAAAGTTGTGAAATAAGCAGGCATTTCACTGATCAAAACTGTTTCTATTCAGGTGCATCTCCCCATCAACAGCTTGGAAAATAAAGTTTTGGCTATGTGCTCCAGAAAGAAAAGAAAAATGATGAATGCGCACCATTCTGAGGGCAGAGGTAGAGAGCAGTATCTCTCCACAGAATTCCTTTTCTTTTTTAATATATTTTTTTATGCTTTTGATACAGGATCTCACTACACAGCTCAGACACGCTGCGATCCCTTTGTTTTTAGCCTCCCCAGTGCTGGGATTACAGGTGTATGCCACCACTCCCGGTCTCGGTGGCCAGCTCAGCATGCTTGAGGAGTAGATCCGGTGCAGTCTGTGGTACCAGGGATTGAACCCTGGTCCTTCTGCTTACCTAAGCAGGCGCTATCTGCGGAGCTATCCCTTGGATCCCATAATTCCTTTTCTAAAACTACCTGGAAATGTCGATTACAGTCTCTTCTGAAACCACCTTTGGTACCAAATACAAACAGATAAAGGGGACTTCACATTCCGTGAGTGTACCTTCGACACCCTTGGAGAAATGTGTTTGTGGTCTTCCCATGACAGACACTCAAGGCCCGTGAGCATAGAGCCGCAGCTCCCTCCCAAGTCTCACCTGGAGGAAAGCCGGTCCTGGAAGAGCACCACAGGGACGCAGCCGCAGCACCAACTTCCAGTGCGCAGGTGGACTCTGGGGTCACATTTCAGCTCGCCAAGTTCCCGTTTCGCCATCTACAAAACAAAGGTCAAAGACCCTCCTCAGAAGATTCTTGGAAATCTCTCTAAAGCAGGCTGAAAAGATAAAACCCTCAGCAAGGGCCAGGCAGGAAGGAACGAGCACTTGTCAAATATTACTTTCCCATAACACTTTTATTTCTTTAGCCAGCACAGTGGAGATTCGTCCACGGGTGGGGGCCGGAGGACAGCTGGCTCTTCCCTTTCCTGTATCTGCCACTTCTGCCTTTTACACTTCCCGTTTCTCCTGTTTCCACTCTCATCCTACTTTCTCCTCTTTCTTCCTCGGGCCGAGCTTTGGTCCGTCTCAGGACCTCCTCTGGTACCTCCCAGAGCACTCACTTCCCGTGTCATCTTCCGGGTTGTGAAGGCATCACCACCCCTATGGGGCCCCAGCCTATCCTGGGGAGGCTTCCCTGCCTGCACCAGCCAGAGGGCACAGCCAGAGAGGCCTCTGGCCCTCACCACTTCCCAACTCACCCAGCGGGAGGCAACAGGTGCCATGAGCTCCAGGTGCACCAGCAGGTTCCTTCCCGCTACTCTGATTATAGAGCTGCCAATATGCTAATGAGCTTCCTCCATCTCTCATCAGGGCCCTGATCCCTCACTCACCGTCTCTCCAACTTGTTTGGCCACAAAATGCTCCTTCCTGAGCTTCTCCAGATCTGTGAGTGATGGCTCTTTAGAAGCTGCAGCTCGACAAGGAGCCAAAGCCTGGAGCTTATGTTAATTCGGCTGCGCAGTCAGGCACATTTAGTAGCTGATTTACTACTGCCTTTGCTCTGAAAGACAGTTCTACCTTTTATGAAACTGCTGCTATTGTTTAGCTCTGGAACTAGTCTTCTGCAGGTCAAGTCGTATCATGTAAATACCAACCCTAACTAAGTGACTGTTTTTGTGCCCCTGTCCCAATGAGGACACTAACATCAAAGAGGATGAAGAATCTGCATAAGGCTCCACTGCAGGGGAAAGGAAGGGCCAGAACCAGGATGGGGTATGCTTTTTACACACTCATTAAATGTCCATTGAGTTTCTGTAATATGTTAGGCATTTCTTTGCTGTGAAAGCAATTTTTTTTCTTTTTAATGATTCATGTTCTTAGTTTTAAACTCACTGGCTAGCGTGTAAGCGCACACTTTTTGAGTTTAGACCAGTGGTTTTCCCCTGGGGTGACTTCGTCCACTAGCAGACATTCAGCAACATCTACGGACACGATGGGTGCCAGGGTGGGCAGGTGCTTGCAGTGTGTAGCGGCTGGAAGCTAAACACCTTTCAGTTTCAAGACAGCTTTGACATCAGAGAATGAGCCCAAAATATCAATAGTGCTGAAGAGAAGAAAGCGCAACTGGAGAAAACGACAACCTTGGAAACTATCACAAATACAAAAGCTTGCAGGGCCCAAGTTAGGTGAGACAAAGGCCTAGGTGCAGATGCCCAGCCCTGTCCAAAAGGGAACAGAGGCTGCTAGGATCCAGCTGGGTATTGCTACATGAGACTTGGAACATCCATACTCGAGGGGCCACTCTTCCCATGTTTCAACCCAGAAACACAAATGTTAATTTGAAAATGCTGTACTCCTCATTTAAACATTGGCAGCCCATTTGGGAATTTTTTTTCATTGCTATGTGAAGCAAAGACAGCACATCTGGAAGAAGGGGAGAGAAGGCAGGACACAAGTCTGCAGCCTCCCACCGAGGCGCCTTCCTCACAGGGAGCCAACCGCGCTGAGCATGTTCAACAGCTCAGCCCCACTGCCTCTGTGAAGCCTTCAGGCTCGTCCAGTGTCCTTCTCCTTACCCAGTTCCTCTCCTAGCTAGTTCTTCTCATGGGATTCTTTGTGCATAGTCACACCTGCTGGAAGCATTCACTTACCTTCACAATAACCTTAAGAGACAAGGAGATGCTCTCATGATAAAGACAAAGGGTTCTGAGCACACCTGGTGGGTTTTGCCACCTTTGTGAGGGGAACAGTGAGTGGCAACACTGGCATCTGACCCCAAAGCACCTGGCCCCAGAATCTACCTTCTTTGCTTCTAAGCCAGTTCATTCCAGAAATAATGCTGCATCTCCAAACCCTACGTGTTGAAACTCACCAAGCAAGTCCTCACCCTTGCTAGGCGCAGGCCCCTGCTGGGGTCATTCTGGACTCTCCAAGTGCTCCAAATCCCTCAGGCCCACCATCTGAAGCCCAGGCTTTCACCTGGTGGGTGGGAGAGCATTCATTCCCCAAAGTATATTGGGTGATATCTAGAGATGTTTTGGGCCATCACAGGCAGAACAGTGGCATTGGTATCTATTGAGCCCATGCCAGGACAGCGCTATACACCACCACATGGGACAAGTCCCTGGAACACAGCATGGTTCTACCTAAAATGTCTGTGGTGCCAAGATGCAGAACTCTGGTCTAAGAAACTCACCAGCAACCGCAGCAAAATGAAAAGGGCAACAAGCAGAATATCACAGGTGATCCAGCATATTCTGCATCCCAGACACTGAGCTTTGCTACTCAGTGCTTCCTGTCTCCTCTCACCCTGGAATTCTGTGGTAGTCCCACCTCTCTGCACAAGCTGCCCACCCCATGGAGTAGCCTCCCAATACAATTCTTGCCTGTCAGTGGCAGCAGAGCAAATAAGAAATGGAAAAATTAGCAGTAGGTAGAAGAAAATGGACATGACGGTACAGAATAAACCCTTGAAATTCAAGCATAATATTGTCTACAGGGCTGAAATATTAGTGTTTTTTCTGGATGCCCTGAGCCAATCATGGTGAACCCTTCAGAACTTTCAGTGATATGGGAGTCCACTATAGTCTACATGCCATAGTTGTGCCATCCCTGGACCATGACCCGAGTTCCCTCCAAACCTCGATGCGCACCCCTCTCTGCTGAACACACACACATGTTACCGCACTGGATTTCATGAAGTGATTTTAATAGAAAAGTACAAGATATGAATAAAAATAAATAATCTTTCTCTCTTTTCTAGCCCAGCAAATTGTACACTGCATATAAAAATGGTCTAAAATGCAACTTTCCCCATTTCTTTTTGCCTTTGAAATACTGAGACAGCATTTTCATTTGACCTTCTAGATTCAAAGTGATACTTTTTTTTTAAATCATATCAATCTTTCATTACTCCACATCCATGTTTTAAAGTTGGTTAACAAGATGTTTCCCTAAAACACTATTAAATCACCCAATGTAAGTATAAAGTGTATTTTAATAGGCAAGTCATAAGATTTCACTTCTAAGTTTCAACTCCTAGATCTCTGAATATTTCCTGAATTAAAACTGCTCTTCCTCTTATTTTTCCGAGCAAGATACTTTTGTCATCTGACAGAGGGAAGACTAGAGAATACTTTTTAAAAATAAATATTTTAATGTACTAATGCAGGATTTTAGACCTGCGCCTTGGTGGTTTTCTGCATTTGATATGTGCTTGCAGTTACAAGTACCTGTCCTAGCTCTGCATCCACTGCTCTTGGGGGCCACTTGATCTTTGGGGGCTACTTTTGTAGATCACCCAGGAGCCAGTGGTACCAGTCTTCTGTCAGAGGACCGAGCACCCTCCTACCACAGCACTTCTGATAATGCCTGTGGCTTGCTTGAGTCTGCAGAGACCACCTGAAAGCTGAACACCGTGAAATTGCAAGCCAGGGGCTGCTCACAGATATCTCCCCAGTGCCAGCCTCAGGCAGTTGAGGAGCTCAAAGAACCAAACACAGCAACAGAACTCGAGCGGAAGCCTTCCTTTTCCTTGTGCCCATCATGCTTTTTTGTAACATGGCTACATTTGCTGCTGCGATGTACTCATTTTTTGGTTACTTTTCCATAGTGGGAAGAGTTTTGAAAGCACTCAAGGATGTGAAGGAAAAACATGCTGACGCTGCTACATCTAGTATATGTTTTTGCAATAAAGAACACTGGTCAATATACAACTTGGGGGAAAACTGAACCAGATGTGAGTCCTAGAACCACAGCATTTGAATTCGCCCAGAAATGCTATTTTAAACACTCTATATGTTGATCTACTGGTTTTTTGTAGAATAACATATCCTTGGCATCCATAAGGGGTTTCAATATGTTACAAGGTCACCCGGAAAGAAGAAAGCAAAGAGCTAAGAGATCGGCCCGCGCAGATGCCAGCCTCAGCGCATGTTTCACACAGCATGCGCACTACCGCGGTTGGCCCTTAACGCGACAAACCCTTAAATTCCAAAGTTTTCATGCTCTGCAGACTGAGGCTTGCTTTTCCCAAAACAGCTTGCCAAGGGGCAGTACAGCGTCACACTCGGTCCACAGAGAACTCCAAGCAAGAGATGCGGCGGTTGCAGGGGCAGACACCAAGATACCTTTCAGGGGGGAGGGAACAGGAAGCTTTGGTCAGGGATAAAAGTCCACCCCTCCTCGGCTCTTCTGTGGTGCTACAATAGCAACACGCTCTAAAACAATTAAGTCTCATGCATAATGCTAAAAGAATGTGAGCAATCCTACAACCAGCTTTAGGCCATCTGCTTGACTTTTTTTTTTTCCTTTTTTCCTTTAGGAACATATATAGGAAAAGAGAATTCCCTTTTTGTTCTGTTACATATAGAAATCCTTTGAAGCTTCCAAATAGTTTGGTTTTCGTAACGTTCTCCAGTCCTCCATTATTTTAGCATGGTAGCTTTCCTAAACTATGCTTCAGAACATCTCCAAGTCTCCATGCAAATTATCTAAAGGACAGCTGAAACCACTTACCAATATACAAGTAACATTTTATTTTATATTCTATCTTCCATTAGCAAAAGCCTCTCAATGTTTGTTTTTAAACCAGTGAAATATACAAATCACACAAGACAGAAATATGTACATTAAAAGTACAGAATAAAGGCCATAGAAGATATACATAATATCTGAAATGACACGTAGAATATTTTACATTAAATAGTTTCTTTTAAAAGCTAGGATTGTTAAACTCAACTCTGTTCATAAACATGAATCGCTAAAAAAAAAGGAATACAATCTGATTTAGCAAATTAAAAAAAACAAAAAAGTACTTCATGGTTTTTGTAGAATAAAAACCAAAAAAGTGACATTTTCAACTCAATAGTGCTTTCTAATTTCAAGATCTTTTACTTGCAATTCACTGCAACCGCGGGGACATGAACATCCTTGTGCAATAAATTAAGAGCTACTTGGCTGAGGTGGCATGAGGGCACCAAGCCCACGAAGGGCACAGGGGATTTGCGTTTCGGCAAACCCTTCCAATAAAGATCATCTGAGATAAGAACACATTTGACAGCGTTGTGGGGAAAGAGGTGTCCTTGTTTTGTACCTTAAAATTTTTCTTTTAAACTAGCTATCTATTCAGTGAGCTGGCTCTTCTTTCCAGACTCCAACAAGTCCTGCCAGATCCAACAAGCACCCGTTTCTACTCTGTGGAATGCGCTCCCAGCCGAGCGAGATGTTTCTAGGTTGTATCTACTAAGGTCCGCGTCTGTGCCGAACAAATAAGGCCCTCTCCACAGAGAACACAGAGAGAGGAGATGGAGGGGAGATACGGGCAGGACAGAGGAAAGCACCCTTCAAGCCATGCACATCAGCGAATCGGACCACCGAGCTCCCTCAGAGACCAGTTTCCCGGTGCTCGGGGTTTGATCCCAGCAGGGCCACAGGCCAAACACAAGATTCAACACACATTTGGAAACTCCTGACTGGACTGCAGTGAAGGACAGCAATGCTCCAGACAGCAACAAGCCCAGAGTAAACTGTAAATATAAATCTTGGCTGCACTGAGATATAATTATATTTATATTTATATTTATATATGTATATATTTATATATATGATATGTACAAAAGACTGGAGATATTGGGCACCATTGAACCACACTGCTCCCTCATAAACACAGCTGTTCCAGTACATTAGGAATGGTTTTATGGTGCACCTGCAGTATACCAGGAAAGCACAAGTGGAGGGAGAACTGAAACACAGGATTCTAACAGTGAAACACTGCAACACCTCTGCGGCGGACTCCGTGAGCTAAGAAATGTCATCCAACTGTAAGAAGTGACCGTGCCTCAAAGTAAAAGATGTAGAAACAAATCCCTAAGTAGCAAACTAGCTCCCGGCATGCCTCGTGTTTCATTTTCTATCCTTACAATCCAAGGGAACCCAGTGGAGCTGCCACGTGGAAGCGTGGCCAGAAGCACACCATGGCACAGAGGGACCAGGGGGGCACTGGGGTCAGGTAGGAGGCTGGGTGTCCCTTTGTTGCCTTAGTCGGGTTTTCCGCTCTGCGTACAACCATCTTGATGTCAACCTAGGCTGAAGAGCTGTGACTGGAACTCACATCTTACCTCCCAGGGCACTGACAGCCAAGGCTATCTCTAAGACAATGAGAAGACTGCTGTTTATATTCAACTCAAGGCATCCTTCCCAAACAAAAGTCGGGTATCCAGATCATTTGGGGTACCACCTTCACTGCTGCTCCATCTAGGATATGTCAAATTTTCTATTTCTTGGGGCCTGTTCTGCCCCCGCAGCATTTGACTTAACTGTTCTCCAAGTTTCAAAGCTATTAGGACAGAGACAATCTGCAGGTGGCGCAGCTGAGAAGAGGGCGACACGCACTGCCCCTGTTTATCCTTCCCGCTACGAGATGTTGGCTCTTCCATTTTCAATCATGATATGGGAAATATAAAAAACAGGCTGACGGATAACCCCTAGGAAATTTGTGCTCATTTTCTGGGTTTTTTTATTTCATTTTCTCAAGAACTTTTCTCTTGCACCAGCGCATCTGTAATTCATTTTAGTCACAGAAACCGAACCACGCACATGTTTGTACCACTCTGTTCTGGCCGGGTCCTACCCACCCCAGACAACTGTGAAGTTAAGAACAGTCTGCATGACCTTTGCCTTCTAGATGTGTACGGTACCCACACAGCTAGGTTAGGGTACGCATGACTTCCCGCTCATCCTACTCTATTGGAAGAAGCCTTGTATCATTACCTTGTCAGAGATCCGCAAAATAAATATTTTTCTTGGTTCCCACCCTCATTATTGCCAAATAATAATTATAATATTAATAATAAACCACAGAGTTCTTAGATGGTAACAGAAAAAAAAAATATGGTTCCGGTTGCAATTCTTGAGGAAAACTAAAAAATATTTTTAAAAAGAAGAACCAGAGTCACTGTACTTTCTATAAATAAGTGGGTCCTGGGTGTGGGGCTGGGCGACAGGCAGGCACCCACTACTTGCACACAAACTGGTCCACAATCTCAGTGCACTTCTTGCACTTGACGTAGCAGCACCAGTGGAACTTGCAGTGGCAGCGCTCCGTCTGCACCGTCTTGAACTGGTCGTAGCCGCGGCCACAGCACATAAGCTCGCAGCCGTCCATGCCCTCCGATGTCTTGTTGCACAGGCGGCCCTGTGTGCCCAGGGAGCCCGTGCTCTCGTTTCGCACGCAGTAGTCAGGGCTGGGGTCGATGTAGACCAGGTCCTGCGTGGTGGGCGAGTTGAAGCGGCTGTTGACCTGCACCAACTTGCCCCGGCTGTTGAGCCGCATAGCTGCGGCGCTGTCGTACTTCTCCTTCAGTGCATCCCCCACCTTGCGGAAGTCCGCCAGCTGCAGCCAGCACGTCTTGAGGCTGCAGGAGCCGGAAACCCCGTGGCATTTGCAGGCCACATCGGCCAGGTTGTACACTGTCTGCAGGGAAGCAGAAATAGTCAGCAGGCAAACTCTTAGGCAGGGCCAGCCAAATAGCTCAACAGATGGAAGCACCTGGAAGCAGGCACAGGGGCCTTTTCAGCCCCGCCCCTGCTGTGCCGGCCCCGCCCCTGCTGTGCTGGCCCCGCCCCTTCCTGCTGGCCCGCCCCTGGGGTGTGCTCAGACCGCAATTGAGACGGGGAATAGTGGGGAGCGCCTATAATCCCAGCTCTTGGGAGGCTGTAAACAGGCGATCACTATGAGTCTGATTAGTAGCAAGACACTGAATACCCTGTAGACCCTTCCCTGCCCCCGCAAAAAAAACCTCTTAGGCAAACTCAAGGAGGACCCAAGATGCGGACGTGGGCTAGTTAACCAAATCTCTATCCATCTTCTCCATGGAGATAACCAGCTGAATAACTGGCTGTTTTATTTTACTCTCCACTACCAGAGGTCGTGCATTGTGTTGACCAAAAAATGTACAAAGTAATTATACTTCTGGCCACTCACTGTATCATCAAGTGCTATGCAGTTTTTAGATGAGGACAGGAGAAAAATACAGCATTCCAGTTGTCCCTTCTTTTGCAGGGAAACATTAGCAGAAACCCATGAATATGTATCCGTTGTGTTGTGCACATTTTCTTTCCTGTGGCCAGGCTATGAAGGTCACGCTATTAGCACCCCCCACTTCAGAAAGATAAGTGAGATCCAGGGAGACAGGCCCCTACTCTAACCACTGCCAAGTGGGGTACTAGGATTTAAACCCAGGTACTTGGACTCTAAACCTGAGCCCAGCTGGGTTTAGTGTATAGAGCTGGGGAGGGGGTGTCCAATCCCAGGGAAGTGAGGGTTCAAATCTTTCTCCTGCTGCGTAGTGCTATGTGCTAGGTGCTGCGCTAAGGGCATTTTGCCTTTGCTCTCACTCACTGCATTATTCCAGCAGCTTTACGTGGGCTGGCTTCAAAGACGGTGCAGCCAGACTGTGGGGAAACTGGATCTCAGCGGCCCTCTCTTCTGCCTCCTGCTTTGCTGAGGGCCTCCTTTGGCCAAGGGCACCTGCCCCGGAAGCAGGCAGATATGGACTCTGCTCCTGCCTCTTCCCTTCCATGTAGAAAACTGGCTGCATCTTCCTAATCTTCCATTTCCCTCTGTAAAGGGGACCGTGAGGTACCAACCTCTCAGCATCATTAGAAGGATATGACTGAGGGTGGCGTGGAAAGCGCTTGGCACTAAGGCTCGTTCAGCAAGTCTAGTCTTTGCCAGGGTGAAGGGGCATGGTGTCTGGGTTGTTGCCCAGTAGCAACGGCCTCCTGGTGGTAGTGCCTGTGGGTCTGGCCTGGCAGGACTGGGCCCAGCAGTCTGGGAGGTAGTGGCTGCCTATTTATAGACCCTGCTGCCCGCAGCTCCCTTGGCCAGCAACCTTCTAGAGTTGCGTGGGGCGGATGTGCTGGCCAGGACCTGTCAAGAACCTGGAGGCCGCATCCACCCAAACAGTTACCTTCTTCCTCCAGGGATTCATAAGGGCTTTCTTTTCAAAGAGGCCAAAGTGTACTCTTTCGGCATAAAGACTTTCATGCTCTCCGCCAGTCTGAGGAAGGTTCTGCAAACATATTTAACCTCTGCTCCCCTTTGAGGAAAATAAAAAGCTAATGCCCTGAAGAAATTCCAATATGATTTCCTGGCAAAGGGCCCACTTCCCACCGCTACCCCCACCATCCTAGAGAAAAGCTGTCTTCTAGGTAACCTCAGCCTCTGGGGTCCAACGCTCAGCTCTCTGCTCCAACACAGATACTAAGCCAATTGATAAGAACAGGAGTGCATAGAAAATTCTCCCGAATCCCCTCTCACCACTTAGACTCCCTTCACCCTCTCTTCTTGGGTGTCAAGTCCTGGATGACCTAAGCACAGAAGTGTTCAGAAAGTAGGAATGATGATAGAAAGCACACCTATGGGCACAGCCTGAATGTGGCCCAGAAGAGTGGGCACTGGTTGTCTTAGAAACCGGCGACGCTGACCAGGGTAGGAGCCGGCTCTTATGGGTCTGACCTCTGACTCCCCCACCTCTACATGGCACTATCTAGGAGAGCCACTATCCAGAGAGTCAATCCACCCTGCAAGTTCCACCTCAGGAGCAACCTGAGAAAGACAGAGGCCACACACAGCTCCTCAGCAGCCATTCATTATCTGAGGCCTCACAGTGGCCCAAGCAAAATTTGGCAGGTTGATATTTCCCTGTCACCCTCAAGTATTTAATATCAAATGTGAGGAGCAGATGAGTTCGCTGGAAGCACCGACACCATCTGCAACTTTTCTACGTCTTTTACATCATCATGTTTAATCATCATCAGTTATCTGGTGCTTACTGTTGGCCAACATTAACCCAAAACCTCAGATTGTTTCAAATAGTATTCTGTGGGTTAGGTATAGTAGAGTACTGGCAATTTCCTATGGTTCAAACTTCTTGATGATGTCACTTGGTCCTGGCTGTGACCCCAACCGAGAGCTCCTGTCACAGTCACTGACACATGGAAATGTGGAAACTGAGGCCCAGAATCCCAGAGGAACCACACAGAAGTGGATTTCAACCCTCCTTTCTCTCAGGCCCAAATCTCTAGCTCTTTACTGCTAGTCTGCATAGCACAAGGGTCAGACTTACATTTCAACCCATTCCTTCTTTTCTTCCTCAGTCATGGAGTTTCTTCTCTAGGCCTCAGTTTCCCAATCGTTCAAATGAGGTTACAGGGCCAAAAGGTCTATGGGTCTCTCTAGTCCTCTCTGCTCTACTCTGCGATTCTCTTCCTTTTTTCCTTACCCCAAAATACAGCACAGTGAAAGTGCTCACCAGAAAACTCCTGGCATCTACCTTGGGTTCTGTGAAAAAATAATCTCCCTGGTTTTCAGGGCTCCCAAACTTAAGTTTTCACCCCTTCATTTTAAAGCAGCCATAAAATCCCATGTGTTGAACTATAAGGAAAAGGGGGGTCTTTTTAACTACTAGTGGGTAACTTCTCATATCCTGGCCAAGAGAAGGAAAGAGGGGACCTAGGAGATTCGCAGGGCTGGGTGCAGTCTTCTCCCCAGAGATCCCTGGCCCAATGGTCAGACCTATAAAATTCCTCGCTGGTAAAAATGCTGTTGTTTTCTTAGAAAATCCCTTTTTAAAACCCTCAGTCTGTCAGACCTGATGACGTCTGAGGCAGGCGCAAAAAGCAAAAGAGCAAAGCTGGGGTGAGATCCTTCAGAGCAGGGCTCCCATTAGGATAAAGATTAACTCTCTCACAATTTGGGAAAACACCCCCCTCCCCAGAAGAAGCACGTCCATAAAAGGGGAGCTGTCAGCACTGCTATGTATGTCTCTGGGCTCCGTGAGAGCCAACCCCAGGCTGAGCTCCATCCAGGGGGGCTACTCAGGCCTGGGTGGCCTCCCTGGGGGGGGGGGGGGGGCTCCACCTGTCCCTCTGCAGACAGGACCCTGGGGAGAGATGAGGCAGACAGGAGCCAAAGAAGGTGGGCACGGGAGGAAAGGTGAGAGAGAAGAGAGAGCAAGAGGCTGAAATCGGACAGAAGACTATTTTACAGCAGAAGGAAAAGCAGAAAGAGGATCGGAAGGAAGCCAGGCAGAGGCTGGCCGGAAGTGCGGAGAGGGAGGGAGGGTGCACTCACCCTGCGGCCCGCCTCGTTGTTGTGCAGGTTCATGAGGATGCGCGCGCTCTCGTAGGAGCCCTTGGCGTGGATGCGCTCCCGCTCGCGCGCGTCCACGAACTCCTTAGCGAAGCGGTAGCCGTAGTCGATGTTGTCGCCGCAGCCGCCCCACAGCCAGTCCCGCGGCAGATCCTTGGGGCGGGCGGCGCGGCTGCAGCCGCAGGTGGACAGCTCGCCCTCGCGGCACGCGCGGCTCATGGCGTTCACCACGCCCGCGGCGCTCACGGCGTAGGTGAAGGCGGTCTCGCGGCTGCCTGCGGGCGGGCGGGCGGGAGGGAAGGCGAGGGTGGGGTCACAGGCCGGCGGGGGAGCCCAGCGCGCACCATCCCTGGCCGCCCTGGAGAGTCCCTGGCACTTCCGGTTTGTCCCCCAAGAGAAGAGCCGTGGGGCGCTGGAGAACGCCCAGCTCCACCCGTACGAGGGCGCCCCCCCCCCCCAGGCAGGGAGAAAGCTCAAGCTGGCATGCATCCCTCCCTCACCTGCACCCAGGTAGGGGCCCATCCTGCCAAGAGCCACACCAGCAACAAACCACAGAGAAGCAAGCAAGCCCTTGGTATCTTCCTCTGACATTTGTGGGCCTAAGGCAGGTCTCTAGCAGCCCTGGATTGACTCTCTCTCTGCAGCTCTTTTGAAGATATTCAAAACTTATATCCAAAAACGCACATGAAAGAAGTCACGGAGGAGAGCTCGAGATCAGTCAGGGTTGCTGTCTTTACCCTTCTTTTTAGATTTGATTATTATTTTCATTCTGAGCAGAAGGAGCATGGAATTTTCTAGGCTTAGTGCCTCTGAAACTCCTAGGGTTGCAATCTCAGCCAGACACTGCCCTGACCACACTGGTGCTGGCCACGCTAGCGTGGGCCTGGCACGCCCTCCTGCTCTGGCTGTTGTAACCTCTCTTTCCTCTTCCATCATGTGGCACAGTCTGTCTCAGCACAGGAACTTGCCGGTCCCTTGGGACAATTCTAACCTGTTCACTGAGAGGCCTCAAAGAAGTGTGCTTTTTCCTAAGTTCCAAACTAACTGGATGGGCACCTCGAATGCAAGAGTATGAGTGCCTACTCTTTTGATCTTTAATGCCAGTGCTGCCACCACCCTGCTGCTCCACCCAGGCCCACCCCACCCACCCACCAGCATCCTGACACACAGACGTTGCCTCAAAGTATTAAAATGACACCAAGAAGGTCAAAACAAAACAAAACAAAAAAAATCTAGGAAAAGAGCAGGAGAGCTTTTCTTCTTCCCCAGAATAGGTAAAGAATAACTCCTTATAACATGCTTCTGGGAGCCCTATTTGTAAGGAGAGAAATGTAGGTAGTCGTCAGAGACTACTTTAAAGTCCACTTGTGTATAGAACTCTGCTCCTGAAAGAAGCCACTTGATTAAAAATGTCACCCTATAAGAATGAAGGGGTTAATAGCCAGCTGAAGCTGAGCCTGGGGGTGGAATAAGGGGGGCCTCAATTTCCTCAACTATAAAATAAGGGTATTGAAATAAATGCCTACCCAAAAAGGTCCTTTCTGGAGCTGAAATCCCTATACTGGAATCAGTTTCTTCTCAGCTTGCTTTGAGAGTTTACTAACTTGTCAGCGTACAGCTGACAACAGGACTGGTCCCAAACAGAAGGCTTGTGCTGCAGGAGAGTGGCCACGTGAAGCCAAGGACCCACACACTGGCCTTTCTCCGTGGGCTCCTCTGGCCCACACCTTCATGGGGCCCTCTAGGACCCCCCCCACACACACACACAAGATTGTCCTGACTCACCACAGACCCTCCCCATCCCGCATTTAAAAAATGAATAACTTGAGTACATTGGCAGTTGGCAGGAAGATCCAGAAAGTTCCTTCAGGGCACACTACGGTTATCTAGCTCAAATTAGAGAGTCAGGAAAATGCAAACAAATGAGGAGAGCAAAAAGATCCTAGAGTGTTATCTGAGGATTAACACTGATAACACAGAAAGACTTGTAGAATGAAGAAGTTGTGGCTAGAAAAAGAGGAGATAAAATGATCTCTGAGGACAGAAAGACATGAGACACTGTCCTCTGAGTATGCCCAGCATAAAAGGGTTTCCTACAAAACACAGATAATGCTGCTTCTTTCAAGGTCAACATTCAGTATGTCTCTCTTTGCCCCAGAAGACAAACCTGGTAGAACTGTCTAAGCTAATTGGTTATTGAAGCAAGAAGATGTCAGCTTGAAAAGTGCTTTCTGGCTACCAGCCTGTGGATACAGCCATCTTCCTTGGGCTTCCTCTGTGTAAATCTACATTTTTACTTGGGTTCTCAGCCCCTTAAAAGTGGAGCCTTCCTGACATCTTTTCACAGTGTGGAAACAAAGACAAGCCAGGCACAAAAGCGAGAAGGAAAGGGTAGCATGATGAAAAATGAGCAAGTTTCCAAAACGCAGAGTAGGCCCCTCATGAGACAATTGTGTATGGTGCCTCCACGGCAACTGGCACCTTGGGAAAATGAGTTGAGGAGGGGGCTGGAGGTGCCAGCTGAGTTTCTCAGACCCTGGCCCCTCTCAGGGTCAGATTCTGATGGATAAGAATTATTCTCAGTGTCTCTGGGCCTTGTGGGCTCGGGCAGGGCACATACACACCTTTGGGGTATCAAAAGCTTTTAAAATTGTCCCTTTGCTCATTCTTCTCAAAGATTTCCTGACCACTTTCCCTTACTGTTGGAGTTGGATGTTTGTTCCTCTTCTATAAAAATCTAGTTTTCCTGCTCTCCATCCCCTCTTCCAAATAAGCAAAAGAGACCTCCTTAGTATCCCATCAAAGCCACACAGAAGCAGGTTTTGCAGATCCTTGCAGGCCTTTGGTCCTGTTCTGCTGCTTCCAGGACAGCCGCTGACTCACACAAAACTTCCAGGAGGCCCCTCAGAGACTGTGGGGGCACACTCCTAACCACGCCCTATCCATACCGACAGAAGCTGTCACCTACCCCAGGACCCAGAGTGTACTTTTCAGGGACAATTAAATACAGGCCTTTGCATAAGAATTTTGCTGGGAAAACAGGCTCTTTGAATCTTGGACCACATTTAAAATAAATCTCCAACAGAACTCAAATTCATTTAGCAAATGATAGCTTATTCTGAACATTTTGACCCTGAACAGGCCATGTAGGAAGATGAGAAGAAGATGTTAAGTCAAAACTGTGTTCAAGTGGCTACAGCGAAAAAACAGCCCCAACTGCACTTTTCCTTCTGGTTCACATCAGAGGTGTATGAGTTTTGCTAACGTATGTCCATGTGAAATAGTGACTCCTGAGTTCTGGGAGGCACACAGTTGAGGAAGGATGTGGAAGAACAGGAAAAAGCTGACTAGCTATCCTGACAAAGGTTTTTTGTTTGGTTTTGCTTCTCAAAAAAAAAAAAAAAAAAAACCCTTTAGTTCTACAACGAGACCAGAATGTAGGAGAATTCAGTCTCCACCACAAACACTGTTGATTCCAGAAACCAGACAATCCGTATGCATGGACCGTCTGGTCTTCCTGAAGCCCGGCCCCTCCACTCTGATCCCAGTATATACATTAGCACATTTTAATCATTAACGGAAGGGACAAAGCTCTAGGAAACCTGCAGGATGGGGCCACAGGCCATTTTCCCATTCAGTTCGAGGAGGAATGGCTTCAAATCCTGAATCAGTTTAGTTTATGAAGCCCCTGGGCTCCTAGGACCACTGACAAGTCTTTTTTGTTCTCAATCAATGCACTTTTCAGTGTTTTTAGGAAAAGTATTTTACCCATCTGTGATGGATACTAGGCCAATTTTTTATCTTCAATCAATATAAACAGTTAATTGATTTGATAAATTATTTCTTATTGTAATATGACTAGAGCCATATTAATCATAAGGACTCATTTGCATAAAAGTACAGAGATTAGAAATGCACTAGAAAACACATACAGGACTATATCTGTCAAACAGAACCCTAAGCTATGAAACCAAACCAGAGGCTAATTGAGTTTTTGTTTTTTGTTTTTTTTTTTAAGTTTTGCCTTTAGCCCAGTAATTTCAGTGCTCTCACCTCCTTAAATGGAATAATAAGCTCAGCAACATATTTAAAATTAAACTTCAAACTGTAAGCAGTACATTTAAAACATTTTCTAGGTCTCTAGATTGAGAGCTCAAGCCTCTGTTTTCCCGTCAGCTGTCAAAATCACATACATGAATTAGATCACTTCTAATTAAAATCTTTCAGGGACTAAAACTAAATATCTATATCACTGCAGCCTCAAGAAGTATCTACAGTAAGAAAATGAAAATCTCGTTCCCTGCCAACATATGCAGCATTCTGAAAGATAATTTTTAGCTGGATGCTAGCGTTCTTTGAATTGTAGCTTAAAAAATTTATAACAACATTTAAGTCTACAAGGATCTAAATGACTCAGCTTTCCACATCTACTTTTGAGAAACCAAAATAATTATTCAGCTACTGCTTTAAACAAAATACATTTCAGAAAAAGTAAGGATTTAGAAAAATTAAGGTGTTTCTGATGCTCCTCCTGATTCAGTTAGAAAAGCCCAAAACTCATACTCCCATGTGGGGTCCAGAATTAACACTGTTCCCTCCAATGACAAGAGTCCCCAACCCATCACACAGCCTGGCAGGTACCTTACCCATCAAGCATGCAAGCAAATACTAAGCACTTTGGAGAGGGGGAGTCCAGAGATTTTAAGGGGCTTCCTACCTATCTGCATAACCCTGCCAAAGACGGAGGTGTTATCCACGGTGCTACAGTTCCACCGGCGATGTCGGAATTGGTACTGGCATTCTTTGATGCCAGTCTTCGCCCCTTCTCCAATGTACTGCATGTGGTCCTGATACAAGTGGCACAGTTTCTTCTGTCCTTGAGAAAGTCCCGCCAGTTGGCTGCACAGAGGCTGCGCTCCTATGATATATACTTCTGACATCTGAACAGGGTTATTCATACCTAGCGACCTGCAAAGGGTGGGGGGGAATGTGCATTCAAGATTTACACGAGCTCTTGAGGTAGGGCCCCTGAACGCATGTCAGCAATACATAGTTTTCAGCACACAGATGCTTTTTCTCTCCTGCTTGTCCTCATGACAAAGTATGAGAAGCGCTTATAAAACTCCTCTGTTTAAACTCCACTCAGAAAACTGGAGGTATTGTGTAGCCCCCATCCACCACCTGGCTCCTTGCGCCTGGCTGCCTTATACCGGAACAATATTTCCAGCCTCCACTCAGAAATGGGGGAAATGGTGGCTTGGGGAGGACCAGCTGCTAACTTGGAGAAAGTGACTCGCTTTGCCCCACAAGTTGAGTTGATCTGCACTGCAAGCACAAATGCTGAAAGTAGCCCCAGCTAGACATTGGGAGGAGACAGCAAGGACAGAGGGACAAGTAGAGAGAGTTGTGTTTCCAGATACTTTAAAAGGGCCCCTTATGCGATTGTGAAGGACCCAGGTCAGGGTATCTGCGTGAACAGTAGTCATGTTTGACAGTCAGAAAACTGCTGTTCATTTACAGGGGAAAAAATATCCAGAACGCCCTCAGAAGTAATCCTCTGGATATTCTGCAGTCTCTCTACAAGGCCTTTCTCAAGGGGGGAAAAAGCCCCGTTTAGGGATATCTGACTGCTCCAATTCCCCTCCTTTTGATCACATTTCAAGCCCAAACATTTCTCTACTTGGAGTTAAGTTGTCTTCCTATGGCTGTGCTGCCTCCGATTCTTAATAACCTCCAGTCAGAAAAGAAAAGGTCAAACTCACTTTTACTACCTAGAGGTGGCAAAAAGTAAATTTTATAAGCAAGCTTACAATTATTAGAGAAGTGAATTTCTGTTTCCTTTTATTACACGATATACTACACACACACCTGAATAAGGGCCTCTCAGAAAAGGGCCTACCTAGATTTATAGGTTCTGATCCCCTATGGAACCAAAGATACACTTTACAATGTTAGCAAGTTAAAAGAAAATCCTGACTTCAAATACACATAGATAAAAATATACTATCCATATACGCATCACATAAATGCATCCAAACTCATATCTCAGCATCATATAAACAACTCTTAAAAAATTTAAAAAGTACGCACATAGAATGAACTTACCACCAAGAATTGGCTTCTATGACAACCTGGGCAAAGGAGAAAAATATGGCTAAAGCCATTAAGAAGAATTTGGAAGACATTGCACTTCCAGCTGTCCCCATAGCCACTCCTGGGCCTAATATTCCAATGGACTTCTGGAGAGGGAAGAAAGGAATAGATGTTTATTGCCTCTCAGATAATTTTGAAGTATACAAGTTTAAACAACGGAAGCATCCGGGGGTCTCTTAAGTTTACTGTTGATTGACTGCACTTCTCCTCCGTGAGTTTTTTGACGGCAAGATATAGGCAGTTTCTTTTTCCAAATCAATCCACCCACACAACCTCACCAGGAAATCTGATTTCGCTGGGGTCCTGTGCGCGGGGCGCGCCAGCGATTACAAACATGTCTCAATGCTGTTGAGTCAAAGCCCCGGTGCCAGGCGCTGCCTCCTTCCTGCTCGCTGGCGTCCCGCACCCCACTGGTTGCACTCAGTCCCTCCCCAGGAATTCACTCCGGGAACCCGCCGCCACCCTCGTCCTCTCCCCGACCTGGGCCAAGCAACAAGTGGAGCCAGAATTAATTCCAAGGGCAAGAGGAGCACGAAGAGGAGTGCAGCGCGCCGGCTGCGGAGGAGGAGGAGGTGGGGTGGCCGCGCGGGTGGGGGTGGGGGCAGGACCGGGAGGGAAGGGCAAGGGTGGGGGGCGAGGCCCGGGGGACGCGCACGCCGTGCGAGGCCCAGCTGGGAAATGCGGCTCCGAATTAACATCTTATGTTTCGCAATCAGTTTATGGGCCGATTTGAGAAAAGCCATTTCCAGATGCGTTAGAGCAGCCCAGCTTTCCTTTAGGACACTCTTCGGCCAGACTGGGGTGGGGAGGCGGGGTAAAGGGTGTGGAAGGGGGGATAACTGGATGAGAGAGGGCTGTTCTCCTAACCAAGGAAACCGGAAAAGAGTGCCCCCTCCTGCCAGCGGCCTCCTTCTTGGACGGACCGGGAAGGGAAGGAGTCCCAGAGGAAAGAAGGGGAGTCTGGGTCGCTCTAGGAGGAAAGCCTTTCCGTGCGCTTCCTCAACCTCCCCCAGATTTAGAGTTTGCGCTCTGTCTGGTCCCCACGCCTGGCAGCTGCCGCGGAACTCGGGGACGGGAAGCCCCAAAGCATTCGATTTTCGATTCTCTCCTGGTGCTGGTCTGGAGTGGTCCGCCACGATGCGAGCGCGGCGCTGCGAGTCAGGCTTTGGAGCACGGCCCCGCGCCTCCAGCCTCGCCTCTCCCGCCCCACTCAGACCCACTTGGGTCAGTTCCGAAAGACAGGGGCGCAGGCGTGACAAGGATGAATTTCCCGACGGAGCCAAAGATGCGCCGGCTCGGGAGCCGCAGCTGCGCCCCTGGAAGGCAGCGCCCCGGAAGCCAGCGGCGTAGGGTCCCCTTCCTGGAGAAGTCCAGGGCCAGAAGTCGGCCTCGGAGGCTTCCGCGCCATTCCTCCCCACTGGTGACTTCTCCACCTGCAGGCGGCGACCGGGGAGGCGAGGGCGGGTGGGAAGAGCGGCTTTCCAAATTCCCCTTTCATAGTTCGCTAAGTGTAAGTCTGCGGCTCGGCTCGGCTCGGCGCGGCACCGCCCGCAGCCCCTGAGGGAGACCCCTCCTGGGGAAAGAAAGGTGAGCCTCCTCCGGGCGGCGGAAGGGCCCGGCCAGCGCCCAGCGCCTACGGGATCCAGCGTCCCGGGCAGCCCCGGGAAACGCTCCGGAGCCTGGAGCGAGCCGCGGCTGTTCCCTGCGCGCTGCCTCTCGGGCCGGGACACCTTCGGGTCTCCAGGAGAGGCCACTCTTATGTGGTCCTCTGCGCCAGCCAGGCAGGGCGGCACGCCCGGGCCGTGTCGTCCCCAAAGCACCGCAAAGCTAGGGGCGCATCTTGGAGAATGGGAGTCTGGGGTTTCCCCAGCCCGAGAGAGCTAGGGCTCAGTCTCGCTCCCCACCCCCGCCCGAAGTGTCAAGTTTCTTCCAGGGGCGGGGGTGGGCAGCGGGGTCTGCGGCGCGCAGCCGGGCTGCGAAGTCGACTCTCCCCAGACGCGGTCGAAGCCTCACGCGCGCGCATACAGTCACGCACACACACACACACACACACACACACATCCTCTTGCACATTTACACACTCACGGGCGTGCACAGACACACAGGTTCGTTCCGAAGTGCTTACGAGCCGGCGGCCCAGATCGTCGCCTACTGCAAGCACTTTCTGAGCTCCGCCGCCGGCGGGGCGCGGGGCGGGGCCCGGGCAGCCAAGAAATTGATAACAGATTCGGAGGATTACAGCAGATCTCTTTGTTAGAGCCGAAGCCACACAAACCGAACCCTCTCCGGGCTGGACGCTCCTGGGGAAAGTCCACATTCCTTAGAGCCGGGCCCAACTGGGAGTCCAGTCGTCCGGGCTGCCCAACGCCAGGGTAGAGGCGGGGCGGGGCATCCCAGTGGCACCGGCAGGAGAACCCCGCAAGTAGCGTCTCCACTTAACCTCGCGCGCTTGCCCGGAAACACCTTGGCCTTCTTCCCGCTCCAATCCCGTTGCAACCCAGAAAAGGCCCCACATGTTTGAGAGACTCGGAAAAAAAAAAAAAAAAAAAAAAACACAACGAGCTCAGTAATAAATGTGTCCGCTCTGTAGGGTCTAACATCCCTATCTGTTCACCAAAGATCTGATCCGAAAAGACAGTACGAAATGAAACCTCTCAGGAGACTGTCACACCAGGACTAAAACAACAGTTCTGGCCAGAAGTCGAGTTTCCAAAGAATGAACGAAATGTTTTCCAACAAGTGCCCGAGGAGTTCACTCTGGAAGGCCCCTGGGAATCAGTTAATCGCGTGCTCCGAAGAGGGGGGCTGGAGGCAGCTTAGAGGCTCAGTGCAGGATTGGGGTGAGGAGAAGGGAAGGCGTTGTGGCGCCCCATCTCCAACCTAGACCGGCTCCAAGCCGAGTCCTCTCCTAAACTGTCCCCCATAGCTTTCGCGTAGGATTAAAGACGTCAGCTGCAATGTGGGCCTACGTGACTGACGGGTAAGGGACAGGACAATCTGTTGAGGAGAGGTGCTTTGGAAGGATGTTCCCTGGCTGGCGAAAGCCCGCGCAGCACCCAACACACAGGCAGTCCCTTAAGAGAAACGTCGACAAGGCTCAGCAAAACCTTGGACTCTGGCTCACTGGTCCAGCCATCCTCCCTCGGTCTGGGCGTCTCTCTTTTCTCCTCGACTCTCCATCGACAGCGCAAGTCTGCAGATGGAAATGAGGAGGGACGCCAACTAAGCGGAAGAAGTGAATTTGACCAGGGCTCTCAGGGACAAAAACGATGGCAACTCCAAGAAAAATCTGCGCTCTTGGTGGAAGAACAAAACAAAACAAAACTTGCTTCCTTCAATCTCATCTCTTCCTAAAGCAAGGGGAGAGACGGGAAAACGTGCGGGGGCGCACGGACATTGGCATCACGCAGAACCGGAAGCCCAGGAAAGCAGCGAGAAGTGAAAGGGATAAAGAACGCGCCAGCCAAGGCTGGCAGGAGGTCCACTCTCGGGAGCAGCAGACAAAGGATCCATTGCTCCCCATGCCTGGAGCCTGTGCGCCTGGGGGCTACAGCCAGCCGTGCGCGGGTACGTGTGTCCACACTGCTGCGTGTCTGTGTGCGTGCGCAAGCACCGTGGGGTTGGGTTGGAGAGAACCGCGCAAAAGAAGGCACCCTTTGCTCCTGGTGACCAAATCTGTGCAAGGTACGCGTCCAGCTTCAGATGCCTGGACCTCAGAACAGGCAGCAGAGAGGGAACAGCGAGGCTCTGCAGCAAGCATGATCTCTGTGGTCCTGCTTCCTGGCCACACCGCCTTGCACCAACACACACAAGCATGCACGCACATACACACACACATGCACACCACTTACACTTTGTCACACTGGAGATCTGACTCTCTGGGAAAGAGCCACTCTGTCCAGAGGTGAGCAGAGTGCGTGAAAGAAGAAAGAAAATTAAAAGTAAGTTCAGTCGCCCAAGTTTAGACCACATAAGCATCTAAGGCCACAAGAGGGTAAACATTTGTTTGGGGCCACAAAGAGAACCACTGAGACTACTGAGGCCACACCCCAGGCCTCCTAAGAGAATGCTCTCCCTCCTACTTTCACAGAAGGTGGCATCTCTTCCTTTGGTCCTGGGATCTAGCCCCTTTTGCTGGCTTAGACCCACAGACCTCTTCTTCCAGCCACTGTGCAATGCACTCGTCCTCTAGGCGTCCCTGAGGGGCCATGCTAGGAGAGGAGGTGTGCGGGTCCCGAGAATTGGGCATGCAAAGAAGGGAACGAGAAGAGTAGCCGGCCCCTCAGGGGCTCAGAGCTCCACGGAGCTCTACCTCCGCACAGCCAACAGGGGGCAGCCGGCACCGCGCAGCTGGGGAAAAAAGGCAGTGGTATCGCTCAAGTTCCGCGCTCAGGGGCAAACCCCTCCCTCACCAGAGCGCCCTGGGGACTCGAGGAGTGTAAAGGCGACTCAGGCTGGGCTTCCAGGAGAAGGTTTTTTCCTGAGGACACGTGGAGGGAAAAACTAAGGCTGGTATGCTTTGGACTTGAGGACCGCTGGTCCTTTGCCTCCACAGACCGAGTGAGAGAGAGGGAGAGAGGGAGAGAGGGGGAGAGAGAGAGAGAGAGAGAGAGAGAGAGAGAGAGAGAGAGAGAGAGAGAGAGAGAGAGAGAGAGAGAGAGAGAGAGAGAGAGAG
>PVJA010013765.1:0-16991 GCA_004027025.1 Myocastor coypus | reverse complement strand
TGAGGTGCAGGGCCCCAGTCACCTCCCAACAGCAAGCTGTCCTTTAAAGAAAGACCGGAGAGAGGTGGCTCCGAAGATTGGAAAGGAAACACAGCCTAGGGGCTGCGGGCTTTTTTAACATACCCCCGCCCCTTCAGGCTGGAGACTGTTTGCTTTTAGGAAATATCTTAATACCAGTTCTAACCTTAGTCTCCAGGAGTCAGAAAATGGAAAAAGACCAAGAAAAATGGAAATAAGGGTCTACACTTGGAAGTCGGAGGGAGTAGAGATTGTTTGGAAAACAGCAAGTTCTACAGCATGGGGGAGAAGTGAACTTTTCGTAAAAGTGAACTCTCCGTGACCCTGTGGGTGTGTGACTTTAACATACAACTGACAATTAAAACAAACACGAGTTCACAAACTGTCCCCAGCCTGCTCGCCCCACGCGGAGGCCCGAGAGTTTCTAAAGAACAAGGCAGGCTCGGCTCAGGGGGTCGAGCGCGCTCTCCGTGCCGGCCGGGATTAGAGCCACCCGGACCACAACTCCCCGCCCCCACACCACTGCAAAGTGCCCGAGTTCACCCCGCGGCGGCTAATAATGCTAATAACGCGACCCCACTCTCCGAGCCGGGGTGCCCGCTGGCCCCCCGCCAGGCACTCTTAAAGGTACAGGGGCCCGAGTCGCTTCGACTTTTGGCCAGAGGGGCTCGCAATGTGGCCTGAGCAGGCGGAGGGGTGAGGTTGGGGGTAGGGTGGGGTAGGGTGGGGCTGGGGAGGGCGCCGCCCGGGAGTCAGTGGCCCCAACCCCGCGGCCAGGTCCCCGAACCAATGATTCCTCCCACCCCTTTCCGAGCCCCGGCCTCACGCTCTCTGGGTGCCTACGCGGTGGGCGCCTGATAAATATTTGTTGAATTTAATCATTATCCTGTTTCTGAAAATACATAGTAAATTACACTCGAGGTTCTCGAGGTAACAGGAAAATCTTCTAAGAACTGCACTGTGGGTTTCTGCCATCGCTCTGCCCCACTTTTCCTCCAGGGTCCAAAAGGTTTGCAGAACGGCTGAGGTGAGGAGAGGCGTCTCCCGGGACGCGGAGGCTGTGCGGGGGCGGGGGTGGGGGGGGGCAAGGCGAAGATGTGAGGGTGTCTGCCAACTGCGCAGGGGCTCAGCCTCTGGAGGGGTCGGAGACGCCGAGGGGTAGGAAGGGGTGGAAGAAGCTCGCTCGGTTGACTTGCAGAAAAAAGTGGCGAGCGCCAGCGGCGCCCCGAACACCTACCTTCATGGCGAGGGGGAGGGGGTGGGGAGGAAGTCGCCACCCCGGCGAGGGCAGCCGAGGAATCCGAGCGGAGCGGCGGGGTTGAGCCAGGGGGGAGACTTATCGAGAGCAGGGCGGCGGAGTCCTCCTGGGTGCGTCGGGTGGGCGCAGTGACCCGGAGCCGAAGCAGGCGCTGGAGCCCGAGCTGGGGCTCCTAGGCTGGAGCAGCGCCGAGACAGGCCCGGGAAGCGAGCGGGCGTTCAGACGCGCGGGCGAGCGGCGAAGAGCCGGCCGTGCCGGGGCACACGGCACGAGCAGCGGGGCCGGCGAGGGCGCACAGGCGACTGCTCCGCGGCGAGGCGCTCCCTCTCCAACGTCCATCAGCGACGGCGGTAATTAGGGCTTTCCAACCCCAAATGTGGGCGTGATTGTGCAAAAGACTTTACAACAAATAATAAAAAAAAAATTCTTCACAAGAGGGTGAAAAAAAAAAAGCCCCACTACTTAACTCTGGCCTGAGGCGGGGAAAGGGGGGGCGCTCCCCGCGCCCAGGTGCCCCGGTTCATTCACACCACGGACTCTGCAAACTCCAGGCGGCTCACGCCTCCCGCTCGCCAGCTCCTCCTCTCCGGGTCTGTGGCCGAAGCGTCTGCTTCCCGGGACTGATCCTGCGGCCGCGAGTTCGTGTGCGGATGTCTGTGTACACACACACACACACACACACACACACACACACACACACACACACTCGCTGCAGCTCCGGGGCCACCGAACGATCAGGAGCGCAGGGGTATTTCTCCAGGCGATGCCACCGAAAACGCACCAGTCGCCAACAGAGCTGCAAGGGTCAGCGCCAAATTCTGTCCTTTCATTTTAGGGTCTAGCAAAAGTGAGGGCGCAAACTGAGTGAAAGTCGGTCCTCAACTTGCTTCTGCGGGTAGGTGAAGGAGGCGGTGGGTAGCTACCCCGAGAGACGCTGGCCTTCTCGGTCTCACGCCCTTCTCTCGTCGGGTTACTGTCCCTCTGTTCTTTCGTCCCTGTCCGGAGCGAAGGCGCAGGGGCGCAAGGGCGCAAGGGCGCAAGGGCGGGCCTGGGGGCTCCGCAGCGACTCAGCCCCTTCGGTCCATGGCCCTCGAGGCCGCCCACCTCCTGCTCGGTGCCGGGTCCGCGGGGCGGACGAACAGCGACGCGGAGGAAGCTCGCTGGGCAGAGGTCGCGCGGTGCTCGGCTCTGGGGAGCCCACCGCAGTTTTCCACGCGATCCTGCGCCCCGCAGGCCAAATGACCGACCTCGGGGACCTTGTCCCCCCCCACCCACCCCCCGGCCCTCCTGGCGCACTGCCGGCCAACTGCCTCCTCTTCTCCCTCCCTCTCTCCGGACTCCTCTTTCCCCCAGTGTTCCGGGCCGAAAAAAAAAAAGAGAGAGAGGGAGAGAGGGAGAACAAGAAGAAAAAAGAAAATTTAAAGTTACAGAACCAAAAGCGGCTGGGGTGGGGGGTGCTCAACTGTGTTCTGCGCATGCGTGCAGTGGCCGGCCTATGACAAACTCCGCAGGATTTTAAAGCCGTACTACGGGCTGGGGTGCTGGGAGGCGGGGTACCCCCCCTTGGGGCCTCTTTCTCTGGGCTCCCCATCCCCCAGGCATCTGCTGAAAGAGAAAGGTCCGCTCAGCAGCCGCAGCCTGCCCGCCGCCTAGCAGGCTGAGCTTCTTCCAATGCCGCCGACCGCGAGAGGCTGAACCCCAACTTTCCAGACTGGACTCCTTGGCTTGCTTATCCCAAACTGCTTCCACGGGGACTCCACAGAGATTCCGTCCAGACAGGGAGCCCAAAGGGAAACTTCTCGTCCTTGCGCCCGGGGGAGGGTACCAAAGCCCCAGTGCTGAGGACTGGGTGGGCAAGCATATCCTGCGGACCCCGGGGTTAGGCGTCCTGAGCTCCCGGCTGTGACCCAGCACGGCCAGGCGCAACGCATGTTCTTGTCGCGTGGGTTTAGCGGCGGCTTTCAGGTGAGAAGTCTGTGAAGTTCGGCCAAACCGGGTTCCGGGCTCCGGAACTTTTACATGCTTCCAGATGCCCGCGGTCGCCGGGATTCCTGAGCGCTAAAGTGGGCTTGTGGGTCCTCTTTCCAGCTCGCTAGGGGCGGCACCCCGAAACAGTGCCTCCCCGCCCCGCACTGCGTTTTCTGAGTTGTTCCTGTCCTCGGGGGTTAAAGGTGAAAGGCACACACACATGTACACACACACACACACACACACACACACACACACACTGGCGCGCATGAGTATTTAATTCCTAACATCCGTTGTCATGCACTTGACCTTAAGGGACAAAATCTGTGACCTGGGCTCTTCGGGGTGGCAGTGACTTGAGTACGCTCTGTCCCCCAGTCCCTCACACCGCCTCCCCAGGCTGACCACCCTCTGGGCGCGCAGGCGGAGCCTCCATCGATTTGGCCCCACGGTGCTGGTCTTCTTCCCGTCCCTTATTATCCCAGCTGACTGGACTGGACTCCTCCCCAACTCTGGGCGCCCCCCTACCTCCGGCCTCCTTGGCGTGCAGTGTAAAGACGGCCTTTGGAGCTTCCCACAGAGTGTCAAAGATGGATGCCCGCGTATTGGGCCTTGCTCCTTCTCTGAGGGTACACAGAGCCTTAAGGACTGAAAGTACCCGGCTCTCAAAGCTCCTCGGGATTCCCCGCCCATCCCCCCGCCAGCCCCCAACCTCCTGAGTCCTCTTTCCTTAACCCTCTTTGACCACCTAGCGACCCTTGAGCGCTTTACAGTTAGTTCTGCCATGTGCTTCAATTCTGCCACAGGAAGCTAAGATAGAAAAAAGAGAGAATACCTCTGCGCTTAACGAATCACCCCAAAGAGTAGCCTTCCAGTCTTCTCTCTTTCGCCCAGTTATTTTGCCAAGTGGCTGTCCCCTGAGTTTTCTCTGGCTATTGGAGCCCAGATGCCCTCTGGGTAAGCACTCCGGCTTTGCTCAGGGGTCTTGAACCTAAGAGGACTCACGCACGCAGCATGTGGGATAGAAAGTGACTGGCTCAGGCTAGAGCTCCAAAGTGCCCTGGAGTCCAGCGGCATTTGGGTAGATGAGCCTACTCCGCCGAAAAGAAAGCAAGCTCATCAACCTGAGAACTTACTCCATCGCTAGTTAGTTGAGAACCACGAGTTACCCAACTACAACCTATTTTTTTTTTAAAAATGCTGTTTTCTGAATTATGGACATAATTGCCTGCTTCTCTCCTTCAGTTGCTTTTGAGTCAGAAAGGACCCCAAGAGTTCTACTCGGGAGTCTCTTCCAGTTGAACATGGCGTAGGTTAGTGGTGAAGAGTGCCAACTAGAGCGTCGAGTTTTAGTCCCCAGCCTACCATCTTCTAGTTGTGACACCTTGCACAAGGCATAAGACCTTTCGGGACCTCCCAGTCTTCTTAAACACCTGCACATAGTAGCATCAGCAAACACATGATGTACTTTGAAGGGGTAGCTGGAAGTGAAATAAGATAATCTTTGGAAATGAGGACATGATAGAAATCCCCCATCATGGCCATTAATGACCCTGCTTCCTCTAGATAAAGCAACTGCAGAAACAGGTTTTCAAATCCTTTCAAGACCATTTGTAGTGAATATTCCCACATTTCACAGAAGAAATACAAACACATTTGATTACTGGGTACTTCTGCAGAACTCATTTTAACTTGCAAAAATTCAAATTCTCCACAGACCCTATATGGTCCCAAGGGGCCCAGCAAGATAGCTCAGTAGACTAAGTACCTGCTTTGGCAAGCACAGGGACCAGAGTTTGATCCCTGATCCAGCCAGGCACACTGAGCCAGCGACAGAATCCAGGCATGGTGGCGCACACCTGTAATCCCAGCGCTGGGGAGGCTGAAAACAGAAAGATCATTTCAAGTCAGAGATGCATAGTGAGTCCCTGTACCAAATACATAAATGAAAGAAAAAAAAAAAAAAACCCAAAAAACCAGAAACAACATTGGACTATCTGGTACTAAGAACTTTAGGTAAGGAAATGTGAATTTTATTTGCAGGTCTGAACAACAGGCGTGCTGAAATGATGCGTTGGGGCAATAAGCTATATGTCAGCAAGATTTCCAAGCTGTGACCCCAGTTATCAGCACAATGGCCCACATCTAGGAGGTGCTCCAGTAGCGAATGAATGAATGAGTGAATGAGTGTATGAGTGAATGAATGAATGAATAAATGAATGAGTGAATGAATGAATGAATGGGTGAATGGGCTGAGGAGTTATTTCAGAGGCTGATGTGGAGAGGAATCCCCATTGAGCCTTTGGTGGGGGTTAAAGGCAGTGGCTACTCTGGGATGCTAGGCTCCATTCTAAGACTGAGCCTGTGGGTGTTGATTGGGAAGGGACCAGACAGTTGGGAGGGGAAGTGGCTGCCCTGCATCTGTGATGTTTCCTAACTAATGTGCTCCGGTAAGTGGAACGCCAGACCTCCCCTGCAAACGGTATACAAGACAGTGTGTGCTCTCCAATTGAGTCATCTGAAGACGCACTGGCAGGGTAGCACCATGCTCCACTCATTAAAAATGCTTTCCAGTCTGTGGAGCAGATAAATCAATATTTTTTGGCATACCTCCCAACAGGGTTATTTCACAAAGCAGAGTACAAGATAAGGAATTTAGGAAGGATTGCACCCTTGTGCCGCCTTTCCCAGCAGGAGGAAGCAGGGCCTGGCTTGTCATTCTGGGAAAATGTACCCTTCTTTTATGCCTGGCAAATAATGTTTTATGGCCCCTGGGTTTATGGTGGTGTTTTAATGATCTGCTGTAGAAAGCGGTTTTCTCTCCAGTCACTAGAATTTGTCAAGAAGGGCTGGAGGCCATAAAAAAGGGAAGGGCCCCAGGGACAAGCAGGCTCCATCTTCTGAAATAAACTAATAAAGAGCCCCAGGATGTTTACTCCTTCACCTCAGAGTCAAGACCAGCAGGGCCTTGTGAGGGGGCTCACAGATGGATCATTCAACGGGACAAAGAGGCCGGAAAGGGGTGGGGGCTTCCTCACACCACATGGCCACAGTCAAAGTAACCCCAGTACGTTATGCTGCCACTAGCCACTGGCCCATGGGGGACAAAGGGTCCCTTTGAGGTTAGAGGACATTTTGGGACTCAGAGTTGACTCCTGGAGGCTCCTTAAGAATTGCCAGCTCTCCTTGTGTTGAGTCTGACCTAACTTCCAAGCCCTTTACTTTTTAGACTCAGGTGCTTTTGGAAGAGTCTGGAAAGCGGCTTTGGTTGTGATTTTCTTTCCTTGTTTCAAAGGACATCTGGACTCGGCAGGCAGGAGATTGAATCTTAGCTCTGTGCCTGCTCACAGAGGGACCCTATGTGGTCACTTTTGAGTCTTAATTTCCTTACCTGCAAAGTAAAGACAAGAAACAGACATATTAATGTTGTCTGACCCACGAGAATGTACAAAAGAAGGTCTGGCATCTGCCTATGGTGATAGCTCTATGCATGGTAGCTACTGCACTAGGAATGTCTGTCCCTGGGCCTATGAAGAGTCTGAGGGGGACAGGACAACTTGGGAGACATTGGAAGAGGAAAAAATGTGGCAGGCTATTATACAATCACCTGCCCTGGTGGCATGGAAGAATTTAGTGAGAATGAGACAGGTAAGTACTGAGGTACTAGTGAGTAATAAGTAGTAATAATCGCAGGTAACATTTACTGCACTGTACTATGTGCCTGGTGCCAGCTCTATCTGGCCTGTTTATATTCATCATCTTGTTTCATTCACAAGGTAGATCCTATTATGTGCATTACATGGAGAAAAGGAAGATGCGATGAGGTCACCATTCCAATAAATGTGAGCTATTTTAATGGGGAAAGCATTGATACCTGTAATGCCTAGTTCAAGTCCTCTTGAACAGAACTGTCAAAGAGCGGGTCTTACTTCATAGCCTTTCTTCAAAGCCAGGACTCTCCTGGTCCCTCTCCCATGGAAGATGTCATCCACGTGCCACAGCTCACCCAGAGTCTTGCGCTGGGCACTGGGTGTTGGGCGTGGGACTTGGACTCCTCTGCTCTCTGAAAAGAGCCCCTGCTTGGGCTTCTTGGAGGAGCTCTGGTCCTGCCTTTCTTCTGCCTACTGAGGGCTCCCTCCCTAGGGCCTCTCACTTCAGGTCTCTTCAGTTTTCCCTGCCCTCGTGGGCTCCTTGGTGTCATCCTGTGCGTGTCTTCCCTGACCCTTCCTTCCCCTCTGGCATCCTCATCCTTATGCACATCCGCCTGAAGCAGCCCCTGCCGCTCTCCCATGATTCCCTATGCCTGCGCTGTGTATGCTTTTCATCTTTTATTCTGATCTAAAATGATCTCATTTAACTCACACACATCTGCTTCTCTAGTTTTCCTTTTCTCTTCACAATAATGCAAGCTCCAGGGGGGAGGGGCTCTCATCTGTCTTGTTTAAAGCTGTCACTGGCCGATGACTGGCACAGCAAACATGCTCTGAGAAAATGAATAAATAGATAAGTTTAGCCATGGCCTATCATTGCTAAGCAAGAGTTTGGACCCAGGGTCTAAATGACAGAGATTTAACTGCTATACTTCATCTACCCATGAAGAAAAACAAGGTTATTTCTTAGAAGATGTCACTTAAATTCTCCAAGTGTCCCTCACTTCCCTTTGGCCTCTCCCCCATAGGGCTTGCCTATACTTCTCCCCATATATATATATATATACTATATATAGTATATGTAGCATACTGTTTTTGTATTTGCCATACTAATGGACATTTCCATTCTTCATTATTAAAACAAAGCTACTGATGGAAAAATAAAACACTTTTAAGAGAGACACAAAATAGCAACATCACTAAAAGAAATGGATCACATTGAGCCACTGAATCATTAGTCGCCTTCACTGACATCAAACTGTACACAAAATAACCAGGAAGCCAACTGCCTTCTTAACATTTCATGCTATTCTGCCATTATAGCAGTTTCACATATTATTATATTTTAACTTGAATTGCTCCAATGTAATTTTTCTTCTCCTTATATACTCCCAACCTCCTCAAAAGGGACTGAAGCTGATTCTAGATAGCAGAACTTTGTCCCCAGTCCGTTTAATTTTGTGTATGTTGCAATAATGATCATCAGTGCTGAAGCGATGACTGCTATGATTTCCCAAATATATCTCAATAAATCATTTCATTTTGAATAAAAGTTGCTTTCTTCCACTGTTTTAACCTTCAATGCAACCATCTTTAGCTGTCCATCAAAGTCAAATGACAACTCATTGACTTTCAAAAATAGGAGGAAACATTCCCACTCAAGACAAAAGATCTTGATGTTGCTGAATGTATTGAAAGGCAGTGTTTTTAATCTAAGCAAAGACTTCACCTTAGTCTAGAAGAAAAGCAGTCACTCATTGGAAATACCACAGTATTCAAGAAAGTGCACTGAATAACGGCAAGGGATTATACTTACCTGTTTGGGTGGGCACATATAGCTACCAAGCACACACAGGACCACGATGGTGCCGCTCACATGATAGCCAAGGCCAGTCCTCTTCTCAGCTCAACCCAGGGAGCAGCCCTCCCACAAGGGTCTCCAACTCCTCAGTCATGCAGCTATGCCAGAGTAGAGATTGGTCAGTATGTAAGTACCACTCCTCCCTACTGCATGCTAAGTTCAAAGAAGTTTGAAAACCTCTCTGGGCTGTTTGAAAATGGGGTCCAATCCATAGGATACCAACATCTCTTTCAGAATTCACCAACCAAACACAAAAGCAAATCATAAATTTAGAGAGTCAGTTGGTTATGACTGTAAAGGAGCAGTGTAAAACATATGGAAAGTAATGAGCATACACAAATAGATATACTAGCCATTCATTTATTCAGTGTTTGCTCATTCAAATATTTGTTGATTACCTACTGTACATCTAAACCATTTGTTTTAACATGCATGGATGTAATAGCTACTCATTCATCAATTTACTCATTGAGTTACTACTGTGTGTATCAGATCATGTTGGCTGTCCATTTTGGTTAACAGATAATCATTGAGCACTTGCTAAAGGCCAGACCTAAACAGGCTCTAGAACATCTCACACATATGGATGACCTGAAAGTCTCCAAAATGCTTGTGAAACAAATTCTGGATGTTAGTGTTGCTTACATAAGGTCATTGGCCAAAAGTCTTAGCTAAATATCTCTGGAACAGGACTAAAAAGAGTTTCTTGAATTTTAGGGATTCCCTTTTGTGCTAAGGATAAGCCTAGAAATTTACCCAAAGATAGTTCCGCAAGAGAGTGGGTCTTTCACCATTGGAAGGCATGCTATTGCTTTTCATTGAATAGTAGACCCAGAGAAGAAAAGCACTTCATATTCTGTTAGGGAAAGTAAAACCTTGAAACCCAAACAGTCTGCTGTACAATACTGATGGCCTCACTGAAAACTAGAATTCTCCCGTTTCTTTCCCCAAGTGCTCACACTACACACACTCATCTGTGATATCACAGATCTCTACCAGAATATTAACCAAGGGATTTCTTCATTCTGTTGACATGGGTGAGAAAAGCAGATTGGAGCAAGTGAATGAAGAAACTTGCTCAACGTGTCAGACAGAATTCATTCATTCATTCATTCATTCATTCATTCATTCATGGTACTGGGAATCAACCTCAGGACCTTGTACTTGACAGGCGGGCACCGGGCCACTAAGCTATATCCACAGCCCAACAGGTAGAATTTAAGTCTTCCAATTCAAGAACTCTGACTACTAAGGACAGAAGATGAGGGGGAAAGCAGAGCAAAGGAGGTGAAAGGGATGAAGGAAAGGAGAGAAGAGAGAAAAAAAGGCAAAAAATAAGGAGGAAGGCATAATGGAAGAAAGAGATGAGGAAAGGCTTTAAGAAGAAGAAAGATGCCACACCCATTCTCCCAGAAGAGTGGTAGAAAAGTGGCACACTTCCTTTCCTCTCTGATCTCAGTTGACGACACTCATTTGTACTGGAATTATCACCGGTCTGCTGCCTACACTTGGTGAAATGTCCAAAATTAGATGGTTTATGTTTATTTGTTTGGAAGCCAGCAGTGTAGTAGCATAATGGTAAGGTCCCCATTTCCACTCTGGCTGACATTCTTCCATGGCAACTGTACTCCTCATGCAGCAGAGCTATCACTGGGGCCCTGAAGCTACACCTGTGCCTCTGAGCAATGTCACCCAGAACAGGGCCTCTCAGGGAATATCCATGTGTCACAGAGGAGATGAACATTCTCAGGGTTTGTGTTTTGTTTTGTAGTTTGTCTGCCTTTTGCAATAGCAGGATGAGAAACCATTCTTCCATGGCTACTTCTAACCTGGGGACTGTGGCTGTAAGCATGGAGTTTCTGGGAAAAGGACTGGGGAGCACCATACCACAAAAGCAGCTCTGAAACTGAAGGCAGTGTGGAGGGAAGCAGAGCCCAAATGGGCTGAGAAAAATGAGTCTCGGCCTCGGACCTTACTAGAGCCCAATGGTGTCCTGGCCAGTGCCCTCTGCTGGTCTTTCAGTCTTTCATTAACATCAGTTGGAGTTGTGCTTTCTCACCTGAAGTTGAACTTCTGAGAATACAGCAGTATTGCTTATCTTAAGGAAACTACTATCAAATGACAAACCTGGGGTTTAGGTTAAATGGGAAAATACCTATTTTGTCCTGGGGTTTGGAGCAGCTTCTCAGAAGCTAAAGGATCCCTGACTCGAGACCTGTCCTCAGATCCCCTTAAGGTAGAGCATGTCCTTAAACCAAGAGAGGGACATAGGTGGGGCACACGAAGGCATGTATGGTACCAAGTGGGAGGAGAACCCAGGGGTGAGGGTGAGGCTATGGGCAGCATCTCCGAAGCACCAAGAGAACAAGCTGGTGAGGTGGCAGCCAGAGACACATGAGGAGCTTCTCTTAGGCGTGGTCCTTTGAGGCTGCTGAGCCACAGGTGGCGCAGTGTCTAAGGGACACATCCCTAGGACACATGGCTCGGACATATTTGCAGCCATCTGTGGGAATGTCAGCAACTATCTTTTATAAGTAGATGCTTCCATTCTGTGGCTTTTCCAATGCTATTTTATTTGTAATCATATATTCAATGGTTTAATTTTTTATTTATTTATTTATTTATTTATTTATTTATTTATTTATTTTTGTCTTTTTGAGACAGGGTCTCACTATGCAGCTCAGGCTAGCCTTGAGCTCACTTTTGTAGCCCAGGCTGGTCTCGAACTCACACCGATCCTCCTGCCTCAGCCTCCCGAGTGCTGGGATTACAGGCGTGAGCCACCACGCCCGGCTATTCAATGGTTTAAATAAATTAAATCCATTAGAGATCACCTCTGGGTCTTGCAACTCAAATTCGCAGAGAGGAGAAAGAAGGACCTGGGGTGGTCTATGCCCATTAGGAATGCGATTTAAAATAACTGGCTGCTCCTCTCTGTATGGATCTATCTGTGTGCTCCATAGGAAAAATACTGCAAGTCGCCTGTGTGCAAAGTAGGGCTATGGAGAGAAGAAAAAAGTACATAAAGATCCTGTCCTTCTGGAGTTTATACATCCTCCCTGCCTACATGGTCTTCCTTCCTCACAGTAGGAGGAATATGTTCATTCATTCATTCATTCACTCATTCATTCATTCATTATTCATTTAAATTAACTTATGCAAATGTATGTGTTTTATATGGCACATACATGTCAAAGTAAAAGCTTAGTAGAGGGTTCTAGAAAAGAGCCCTTCTTTGAGATAAAATGTATTTAGTACAGGGTCTACAGGGTCTCACTGTACAGATTGGACTTACAGTGATCCTCCTGTTTACAGCCTCCCAAGTGCTGGGATTATAGGTGTGCACCACCATGCCCAGTCTCAGTTGACATCTCAGCTCATCCTAGGGGCAGGCCAGCCCAGCAGGCCCTCGGATGGAACCCCTGCTGATGAGTTCTTCCTAAGCAGGGGCTTTAATCGTGCTATTTGGCCGGCCCTAAACTGGTTTGATAGATGAAAAAATGTAAACGTTGACACATTAAAAACCCCTGATGCATACATAAATACCCGCTTTCCTTATTTTTGTTGAACATGGAAAACCTTAGGGTCTTTCCCAGTAAATACAATCCGATAAATTTAGTTTGTAAGATCTTCAAACCTGGCACTGTGGCTACAGCTATAGTTATGTGGCCCAGCACAATCAGTGCTTGCAAACCACATGGAGCTATGTGCTAGAGACACAGTTTAAGCCTTGCCCATGTTGGGGTGTGCCATAAGTATAAAATACAAACAGGGTTTCAAAACTAGCACACAATTGTAATATCTCATTAAAAATTTCTATGTTAAAATTATAAAAACTTTCATTTATCCTGATTCATTTCACTTTTTAAAAATATGACTATTCAAAACAATTTAAATTACATACATGGTCCGCATTATTGTGTATCTGACAGTACTAGAGAGGACAGAAATCTGGAGCCAGAGGAGGATTAGAGTCTACCTTGTCTACTAAATAATGTGATCATTTATTTCACCCTAATGAACTCTGGTTTACTCTTCTATAAAAGTATGAGCAGCAGCGCCCACCTCCACACGCTTACGGGACAGTGAAATACAGGCAAGGCATTTGAAGTGTTTACCAGGTTCTTCTCAGTGTCACCTCTTCTAAAAGCATCTGCATTTCTGTGCCTAGAAGGCCAGGAGATTGGGCTAAACCAGTCACAACAGCAAAACGTACTCTGGGAATTTACAAAACTCCACCACACCAAGTTGTTTCCTCTTGATTTGTCACTTTCCCACATCTAGAGTGCTCACAGAGCGAGGCTATGGACGGGTGGCTGTGGTTAGCCTGGTCCTGGATGAGCACAAGCTTAGACGAATTGGCCTTTGGTTACCTGAGGATACCCACTCCTAATCCTTCATGGCACTAAAGAAGAGGTGCAGTTAACATCACCTGCATTTCTAGCGTGGGTAAGATTTCCTGGTGACTTGCCATTTCCCAGCCATAGAGGCACCTCAGGAAGACTGAGTCATCGGCTTGGGGTAGCAGAAACAGGGTTTGCCACAGGTCTGTCTGACCTCAATGAGCAGTCTATGAATTGTGCAAGCAGAATTACTCTGAGTAAATCTCTAGGAAATCCTAGCATCCATTTCAGAGTTCCTTGCACTCCCTTGGACAGAGGAGGAAGGAAACTATACTTATAGTGTACTGCAGGTGCTCCAGGCTACTGGACAACAAATAGAGCAGAGATTTCATAGGGATGGAAGTTCCTGCTTTGGAAATGGGCCATTCCTCAGTTATAAGGGAGCAGGATGTCCCTCCATAATAATGACCCCACTAAATGCAGCTCTAAAAAATGACTAACCAGGATCAGAAAGTGGTAGAACATTTTCTCCCTTGAGAATTTTCCAGGACTTTACAAACACGACCCCATTAATCCACTCAATACCCAGATGAGATAGGTAGTTGGAAGTTATTATTATTCCTGCTTTCAAAATAGAAATTTTAAAGCCAAGAAAGATTAAGTAATTAGTATGAGGTCAAATGGTGAGCCAGGGACAGACCTGGGAATGAAGCAATTATCTTCTGGAATTCTCATCAAATGCACAAATTGATTGGCTAGCTACTAGACTGTGCTAAAGTCTAGTTATATTCCCCAGGCGTAAAATGACTTTTAAAAACAAGTGGCTACCTATTTCACCTAGCTGGGTTAAATTCCATCCTGCCTATGAGAACAGCTTTGAGGACTAGGAAAATGTGTTCTATGAAAAAGTCCTGTTTATTCTTTTTTTTTTTTTAATACCATAGTCAGCTCAGCCTGCCCTGGGGGTGGGGCTGGCACAGCATGTGCTGCTGGGGATCAAACCTCAGTCCCTGCAGTTGCCTAAGCTTGCCTAAGCAGGTGCTTTAGACTGCTGAGATATCTTGCCAGCCCTTTATTCATTCTTTAGAGATACTTGCAGCACATAAAAAGTTTTAGATGTTGAGTGTGAGAAAAGATGAACATCAACTATTTTCAAATGACACAAAATGTGGGTCCAACTACTCACCTGTGAGCTCATGGGCACTCTTTAGTCACATGGCTTTGCTCTTTTGTGGGTTCACCCGACAGTAGAAGAAGTCTTGTGATCCAAAGTCATGTACTGATTGATGAGAAGACCTCTAGGTGAATGAGCAGAAATCCTTTCTTTGAGCTAACAGTTCCAGGGCATAGGCAATGCTCTACTAATCTGTCCTGCCCAATCTTTAGGAGAACTTTTCTGGAGCAAACTCTTTTTCCTTTCTACTTACTTGAGTCTTTGATGATTTCAAATGGCTTATTCTGTTATCCATTTTGACAACTGGGCAACTTAAGATTTCCATGAAATGGTAGTCCTACAAAGGAAGATAAGGTCTTATGCTCTTCACTTGGGAGGATGCACATCCATGAGTACTGCTGAGGGCTTACTCTAAAGAATTCCCAACCACCACTTCCAGATTTATTGAAATTAAGTCTCTTTAGGAAGCCAGATCTAGATGTTGGAGAAATGCATCTCCTATGACTTCATGGTCTCAGGAAGTATAGGAGATTGAGGGTAGAGCATCCTAAAGAATTCCAGTTCTGGCCTATTGCCCCTGAGGCTTTCTTCAGCTTTGTGGACCTGCAAACTGTGGTCATCTTCTTCTATAAGCATGATATGTGGTCCGATCCATGCCTTCCACAGAAATATCTTGCTAAGGCATGGACACTACAAAGAAGAGGATTTAAATGCTTATCCAATATGTTCTTTCCAAAACAACCAAACACTTCAGGGGAATCCTAAGACGCATTTCACTTTATTTATTTATTTATTTATTCATTTGTCTGTGTTTGTTTGTTTATGTTATGATCAGCTCAGCCTGCCCTGGGGGTGGAGCTGGCACAACATGTGATACCAGGGATCGAACTGTGGCCCTGTGGTTGCCTAAGCTTGCCTAAGCAAACACTTTAGACCATTAAGCTATCTCACCGGCCCCATATTATTTTTTTAACTTTCTTTATGTTATGGCTGGCTCAGCTTGCCGGGGGGGGGGGGGCGGGGACTGTCAAACCACGGTCCCTCAGGGGAATCCTAAGACAGTAGAATTGCATCCCTGTAACATACCTTCTTCTCCATTTTTGTAAACTGAAAACTATGTTGCTTAGAAATCAGAGCATCATGAATAAGAGTTTGAGACCTAAGTCCAACACCCTGCAAAGAACTACATTGGCATTTCCAAGTGGGGCTATGGAGTCTTAGTGTTTCCAAAATTTCTAATTTCTGTCTTAGGACATTTCCATAGAGTTCTTTTTTTTTTTTTTTTTTTGTCTTTTTGAGACAGGGTCTCGTTATGCAGTTGAGGCTGGTCCTGAGCTCACTTTTGTAGCCCAGGCTGGTCTCGAACTCACACCAATCCTCCTGCCTCAGCCTCCCAAGTGCTGGGATTACAGGCGTGAGCCACCACGCCCGGCTCCATAGAGTTCTTGAAGCCAGTTTTCTTTGAAGATGTTGAATCATCTGCCACTACTTACGAGCACCATAATTGCTATAGAATCAGTTAGGAAAGACACAAGATAGATTTTGGTCATGGGCAAAGGCACTGATTCCTGGCCAACCCATAGCTCATCCTAAAGCCGTCATTCTTAGAGATACTTGCACATGCACTGTTCGGGTGGCAAAGAGGAAATGGGCCCGTCCAAGCCAAGTGCTTCTGACAGCGTTGTTCATGTCACGCTAGCACTGCTCCTGCTCCTGCCTTGCATTCTTGAACCGTGCACACATTTCATACAGCGGTTGGTCAGACCATATCTACGTTTTAAAAACTCGACATTTTATTGTCCAACATTTTCATTCTTGAGTTCAGATGTTTTGTGGAAGTTGGAAGTAAGGGGGGTGTGCGTAATTACACAAGTCTTTTCTTCCCTGTCATTGGCAATAGTCACCAGGGAAATTTACAGCCCCCAATATCCAGATCTGGAAACTTGTTATTAAATGTGGTCGAGGAAAACCCTGACGTGGCAAAAGCAATCTGAACAAGACCAGCTCAGCAGCAGCTCTGTGAGAGAATGGCTGGGAGTCTGTAAGTGGCCATGACATGTAGATCATCAAGTGTTTCTATTTTTCACAGCTTTTCTGCAAGGATAGCTATCATTTCCACTGCTTCAAGATCTGGCAGGTGGCCAGCATTGTGTGATGTGCTCATTTGGTCATTGTTAAAGATAAAATCTCTCTTGGGGCCAGTGAGACAGCTCAGTGGAATAAGCACCTGCTTTGGCAAGCCAGGGACCAGGGTTGGATCCTCGTACCCCATGCCCTGCGGGCCCCACCCCCAGCACACTGAGCAGGCCACTGAGTCTATTCGTGGCGACTCAGGCCTGCAATCCCAGCGGTGGGGAGCCTGAAAACAAGAGAATCACTAGAAGTCCAAGCTGTGTAGTGAGACCCTGTACCAAATACATAAAAAAAAGAAACTCTCTAGGAATAAATAATAACTTTAGGAAGGAAAAAACAAACACAAACAATTGGCCTATTGAGAAGAATTTTCTTTTCTTCTTTTTTTTTTTTTTTTCTTTTTTCTTCTTAGCAACATCAACAGGGAGGTGGGTTATGCCCACACACTGTGCTCTGTAGAACTATTGTGAGGACAATATGCAATGTGTCAACTTTTATTTATTTATTGTTTTTTTTTTCTTGTTTCAGAACTTGTTTGTTTATTTATTTTTATGGCCGGCTCAGCCTGCCCTGAGGGCAGGGCTGG
>PVJA010013764.1:17912-43068 GCA_004027025.1 Myocastor coypus | reverse complement strand
AAGAAACAAAAGGAAAAAGGTTAGTCAAGGAAGAAGTGAAATTATCATTATTTGCAGATGACACGGTACTCTACATAGACCATCCCAAACTCTACCATTAGACTTCTAGATTTAATAAGAACATTTGATAGTGTAGCTGGATGAAAAGTCAACACTGAAAAATCAATAGCATTCCTGTACACAAACAACAACCTCACTGGGAAAGAAATTAGGGAATTTATACCATTTATACCATTCACTGTAGCATTTAAAAACTGAAATACTTAGAAATAAATCTAACAAAGAAAGTAGATCTTTATAGTGAAAATTACAGTACTGTGCAAAAGGAAATTGAAGAGGACTATCAGAAAATAGAAAGATCTCTCTTGCTTATGCTTAGGAAGAACCAACCTGGTTCAAATGGTCATACCCCCAAAACTATTACAGAGATTAAAGCAATGCTTATCAAAACATCATTTGCATACTTCATAAATCTACTGAAAGCATTTTTGAAACTCATCTGGAACCAGAATAGACCTAAAATAACAAAGGAAATCCAGAACAGTAAAGACAAGGCAGGAGGAATCACAATCCCTGACTTGAAATTGTACTACAAAGCTACTGTGATAAAATCAGCATGGTACTGGGAAAGAGAAAAGAAACCTGAGAAACAGCAGACTAGATTGCAAGACGCAGACACAACTGCAAACACTCTTAGTCAGCTTCTCTTGGACAAAGGAGCCAAACAACCTCACTTGAAGAAGGATAGCCTCCTTAATACATGGTGCTAACAAAACTGGTTCTTTATATTCTGAATACTAAAACTAGACCCATGATTATCAACATACATGAAATTGAAATGGATCAAGAATCTAAACATTAAAACAGGAACAGTAAATCCTCTGGAAAAGAAAGTAGGTAGAAATCTTGAAGACATAAGTGTAAGTAAAGATTTCATGAACAAAATCTAGACCGCATGGAAAATACTTTAGGATCTCACATTATTAAAAAGCTTTTTCAGAACAAAAGAAATCACCAGCAAAATGTAAAGACAACCCACAGAGTCGGAAAAAGAATTTAGCCAGTTATTCTTCAAAGGAAAGATTTCTACTGAGAATATTTAAAGAAATGAATAAAATCAGATCCCCCAAACTGAAAGACAAAATCTAAAAATGGGCCTCTGAGATGAATATGCACTTTTCAGATGAAAAAATACAAATGTCAAATGAATATATCAAAAATCGCTTAGCATCATTGGTCATTCCAGAAATGCAAATCAAAATAACACTGAGAGTCCATCTCATCCCCTAAAGAGTGGTTGTCGTTATGAAATCAACCTATAACAAATACTTGAGCGACTGTGAGGAAAAAGGAATCCTTCTCTCCTATTGGTATGAGTATGGACTAGTACAACCACTGTGAGAATCAGTGTCGAGATTTCTGAAAAGCTAGGATTAGAGATCCTATTCCATTTCTGTATTCATCATTCATTTAACTTCCTGAAAGAATTGAAAACATTGTACAGTGGTACACATGTGCCCAGGCTTATAACTGCAGAACTTATAATAGCTAAATCTTGGAAATGATCCAAATGACCACCAACCAAAAAATGTGGTATTTTTGTACAACAGAGTATTCCCTATCCATGAAAAGGATAAACCTGCGCCTTTTAAAGGGAAATGAGTGCAACTCGAGAGCACGCTGGAGCCAAATAAGTCAAACTCATAGGTGTAATCTCCCTAGTGGGAGACTTTCAAAGAGTAAGGTCTAAAATGTACAAAACATATTGTGAAATGGGAAAACATTGTTCAAAAGAAAAAAAAAAAAAAAAGAACTAGGTGGATGAAAGGAAAAAGGACAGTAGAGAAAAGAGAAAAAAGTTCATGTCAGTTATTTTATTTATGTCTCTTAGTTCAGTAATCAGGAAAATTTGTGCTAACATTGATTGGAGAAATGTTGATGTCTGTATCCTGAGAAACTACTTCAAATGTAACATAAAATGTATTAACTACTGTTATTGCCTATTCTTTTGTTATAGAACTTTGTTTTACCTTGTTTCTATAAAACAAAATTTAAGAAGTAAAAAGAAATGATGTGCCAGAGTATTTCATTAGCGGTATGGGGTCTCCTGGTTACACACAAACACTGGTTCTGAGGCTGAGGGCTATAGGTGTCTTTCTTATCTCATCTCCTCTCTGTCAAACAGCTTCTCTGCACACAGACCTGCTTCCTTGGTCCTAATAGAAGTGGATGCAGCAGAAGAGAAGCTGCAGGGGCTGACGGTCGGCTTCCAGGTGCTGGGCACAGGAACTGGGCAGGAAAGGGAGGAGAACTCCAGTAGTTACAATGGGAGGCAACCAGGTCAGAAAGGAGACACAGGATCTCCTAAGTTGAAGACTACCCAAGTCTAACCAGAAAACAGCAGTTCACATACAAAAGAAAAAACCGCCTGCTGAAACTGCAAAACAAGGTAGTAATTGTTCCCCTAGGGACTGTGCACTTAGGAGCCGCCAGGGATATTAATAAATAACTGTATTTATATTTTTCCCTGTACCTTGATATTTCATAGCAGGAAGCCACATCTAGTTAGCTCTTAAATTCACACGTGATGCAGAACACAGACTAATCAATATTTAAATTGTAGATCTCAGGTTAAATATAGAGAAATCTTGGAGCATACTTTTTTAGAATTCTGTGTGGGTATGCTGCCTATGTTAAAATTACAAAAGGTAAAAGTAAAAGCTTTACTTTTTTTTTTTTTTTTTTTTTTTTTTTTTTTTTTTTTTTTTTTTTTTTTTTTTTTTTTTTTTTTTTTTTTTTTTTTTTTTTGGAGACAGGGTCTCGCTGTGCAGTTCAGGCTGGCCTTGAGCTCACTTTTGTAGCCCAGGCTGGCCTCGAACTCACACCGATCCTCCTGCCTCAGCCTCCCGAGTGCTGGGATTACAGGCGTGCGCCACCACGCCCGGCCCTGAAAGCTTTACGATTCTGTATAAGAAACATTTTATATATCCCCAAATCAGTCATTAAGCCATATCTGATGTTTTCATATAACTAAAATACATAAATCTGCAATAAAAATTAACTGGGTAGGGGACAGGGAGATAGCTCAGTGATCTGAGTGCCTGCCTGCTGAGTGCAAAGACCCAAGTTTAATTCCCAGTATTACATGCCATGCTGGCCCTACATCAAACTGGCCACTAAAACTGGGCGTGGTGGCACAGTCTTTTAATTCCAGCACTGGGGAGGCTGAGACAGGAGGACCACTACCAGCTTGAGCTGTGTAGTGAGACCCTATATCAAACAAATAAATAAAAAGTAAAAAACTAAAAAAAACAAAACAAAAAAACAGTAGCTAAGCAGTTTCATAGCTATAGAAAGGGCATGAAGCCTGTAATCCCAGCACTCGGAGGCTGAGGCAGGAGGATCAGTGCGAGTTCGAGACCAGCCTGGGCTACAAAAAGTGAGCTCAAGGCCAGCCTCAACTGCACAGCAAGACCCTGTCTCAAAAAGACAAAAAAAAGGGCATGAAGCCAAGAAGAAAGGCACCCCCCAACTCCCAGTTTCTGTTCCACTTTAATCAGAATCTCTACTCCTCATACCCAGCAGGCTTGCTTCAATTCTTGGCCAACTGCTCTAAGGAAAGCCCAGGAATTATGAGCTACTCCTGATAGGATGTATGCTAGGGAGCCATGAGGCCCAAGCTACCAGAAGCTTCTAGAAATCCAAAATCAAAGTGAATGAAGAGCCAGCGAAATAGCTCAGTGAATTAAAGGGCCTGCTCAGCCAGCTGCAGGGGCTAGGAGTTTAATCCCCAGGCCTGCTGCGCCAGCCCTGCCCTCAGGGACTACTGAGACTGCAACTGAGACTGGGCATGGTGGCAGTTTGGGGGACGCTATAAACAGGAGGATCACTAGCAGTCTGATCTACCTAGTGGGATCCCATAAACCTTGTCCTAAAATACAAAAATAAAAAAAAAAATTAAAAAATAAAAAAAATAATAATAAAATAACAAGTTAATAAAAAATTAAAAAGTAATTTTTCAAAGTGAATGGAATGTAATTTTAAGTATCTACTCAGTGTTAATTTCAGTATTTTTAATTTATTACTTTAAATTATTGCCTTCAAGGTAGATCATATTGAGTTAATGTTACCTTATACCAGAAAGGTTGAACATACTAATTTTACAGCTTGATCAAGAACCTGCTTCACTTTCTTAAAACATTTGAAACATCACAATTAATCTTTCAATGACCTTTTAAGGGAAATGTAAACATTTGACCAAGTCACAGCTTTCTAAAGAACTATCCAGCATGAAGATCAGAATAAACAGATGAGTGATTTAATTTATTACCTGCTTTGCAAATAAGCAATATCTATCTCTGGACTAAATGTTTTTGCCTCCTCCCCTTCAATTTCCTGTGTGGTTGGGACTTTGAAGTATGAGACAGGAGAGAGCTGGTGAGGCTTTTCCACCATGAGTACAGCCAGGATAAGGTCTACAGGAGAAAGCAACTCTCTCCTAATGCTGCCAGAGCCTCCATCTGGGCCCACTGTGCCCCTGGATCCCTGAAAAATAAAATACTGGTTATAAGTTTTATTATAACTCATTACAGCTCTCTAGATGGATGATCACACACGGATTTGTACCTCTGTATATCTATAACTTTAAATAGCAGAAACGTGTGTTCTCAATGCTCTAGTATTTAGAACACTACAGGCTGTAGCTGACTAACTGAACTAGATCACGTTTGCGTTGTCTATGCTCTTTACCACACTCTCCTTAGTAAAGCCTCTCTGTTTCCAACTCTGTGCTGGATGTATGTGCTGCAAGACAGCAGGGAGCAGAGAGACTGAGTCCAGAATACACTATCCCAAAGCCATGCACTTTCAGATGCTAGCTGTCTTAGCATGAAGGCACTTGCACAACGGTGAGCTGAGGAAGGACTCCGAGAACTCATGCTCCTGTCCTGAAGCAGCACATGCTGGCCCGGGCTGAGGATTCTGAGTGCCGTGTGCCTCTGCTTCTCCTGGTTCCAGAGAACTTCTCTACTCACCCAGTTCCCTGTGTGATGGAGCACAACTGTCCTAGCAGTGTTGGGTGCCCAGCCCAGCTGCAAGCAAGATGCTTCAATGGAAAGGATTCATGTACCTCTCCATTTGCTCCTTATCCTTAAAGACAGGAGCTCACCAAGATGAGGATTCATATCGTGGGTGCACAAAAGTTAGTCTTCCTTGAACACAAAAACCCACTTCAAATATTTCACACTCATGTACAATAAGAATACTTATCTGATTTACTCTGTGAGCTGTCATTCACCGAACGTTGAATACAATGGCATGTCTCCAACACATTCTATACAGTTCTTCTTTGTCCCCTCAAAGCACTGCATTTGTAATTTTGTCATCAATGTATATCACATTTCAATGTTGCTAGTGCTGTTTTCTGCCTGCCTGCAACAAGACTGTGTGTTAATAAATGCATTACCCTATTTTCATTCTTGATACGAACAAGACAGTTAAAAAAGTAAGCATTTTTCATTGTGTGTGTTTTTTCAAAGGGCTATAGAAAATGAAGCACATTTGGGGCCCAGCAGGAAAAATTAAAAAAAAAAAAAAAAAAAAAAAAAAAAAAAAAAAAAAAAAAAAAAAAAAAAAAAAAAAAAAAAAAAAAAAAAAAAAAGAAAGAAAGAAAGAAAATGAAGCACATTTGAAGCAAGTATGTAGACAAAATTTAATTCTATTAGTGCAAAAGAATGTGTGAAATCTGTGAAGAGATTAGTAAAGCATACATGAATAAATAAATAAAATAACAAATAAAGCAAAGGAAAAACACAATTCACAAAACAGGAAATGTAGTTGCACAGCAGAAATAGACAATGCCAATAATAAGAGAAAAAAATTAATATGAAATACCAGCTTTATCTTCAAAATGGTATTTTTGCAGGTGATAGAGTAATATATATTATGTATTACACAAGAATAACACTGACTAAAGATATATGAAATGATCACTTCATATAACTTTAACAACATATATAGTGAAGTCATCATATTTCAGATAAACAATTTGTAAATATGTATTTTTACATAAGTCTTAGAATTTTGATATTTATTAACTTGACAATAACTTTTCTGTCTATCCCAAGAGAATATTCAGGAAAAAATAATTGGCCTGCTTCCTGGAATATGAGAGTAAGGCAAAAATAAATTTATGAAAGTTTAGAAATGGTCCGGACGATGGCGAGATAGTTCCTTAACACTGCCTTACACTTTCAGTAATAACAATGTTTATGAAATTTCCACACTGACATCAGAAAATGTTGTGTATATGCCCTGTATTGACAGGCGCTGTAATGAACCACACTCTTCAAAAGGGCTTCCTTGTATTTCAAACTCTCGTGGAGCCATAAACTCTCCCAAGTCTAGCATCTGCCTCACTTATGTTGAGTATGAGCTAGCACAACATTACTTGTACTCTATATATTGCTTAATGTCAGATGAGTGAGCGAGTGCACAAATAAATTCTGGTCTATCCCCTTAGGAAAACTGTTCCCCTGCATGGGCTCTAAGTTTGTCACTTTCTGTATATTATAACACAGAATGCTCTGGTAAAGGAAAATTAATTAATATTATGCAAAAAACCAAGGGCCGGCCAAATAGCTCAGCAGATTAAAGCACCTGCAAGCAGGTGCAGAGGACAGGTTTTCTATCCCTGGGCCTGCCTTTCCGGCCCCGCCTTGGGGTACCCTAAGATGGCAATTGAGACTGGGTATAGTGGTGCATGCGAGACTGGAATCCCAGCTCTTGGCAGGCTATAAACAAGCGGATCACTATGAGTTCAATCTAGTAGGGAGACCCTGAACACCCTCTAGACCCTTCCCTGAAATACAAAAAATAAAAATAAAAATAGATATCATGTAAACCTGAGCTCTAAAAACCTTTTGAAATCCAATGCTCCACATTAAATGTTCTTTCATTTCTCTTTTATTTTATGCAGTAGGTATAAAGCTAGATACAGTGGGTCCCCGATAAATCAAAAACTAGATTTTGAAAGACCTCTTCAATATAATGAGCATATCATTTCCAAAGACCTTAAACAAGGGGCTGGCAAGATAGCTCAGCAGCCCAGAGCCTTCCTACCAAGCACAGGGCCCTGAGTTTGATTCCTCGTAATGAAAGTCATTAAACAATATGATAAAAGTTACTCATACGCCTGTATACACACACACAAACACACACACACACACGTTACCAGTGCCTGTCACACTCTCCTCAGATCGTGCTAGTACCTCAGAATACTGCCTACAGAGAATGTTAGAGAATGAAGAATTAATCAGTCCCATGCCTGAGCCCCTGCAAGCCCACTGCTTCGTATTTACGGCAACGGCGAATGCCTCCCACTGGAGTTACCTTTGCATGCGCCGCACCAGCGGTCTAATCTTCAGATCAAGCGCAGTATAATAGTACCACCAAAACTAGGTCAAGTGAAAGAAAAAGTATGCGTCTTGGGTCACACATAATGACTCAGACACACTTGCTTATATCAAGGAATTTGCATCAAAAATGTAATCTTCAGATTTTCAAAAATAACTGAAACATCCTGACCCCAGAGGTAACGTGAGATTTACCTATACACCATATCAATTATTCATGAAATGTTTTATGCATAAAGCCTTTGTTCCAAGGTTATTTGTAGGATAAATACAAAAAGTTCACAGAAGGCAAAATATAAAATAACAGTCACACTCCTTCTGTTTCGAAGGTACTCCTGGCAGCTCTAGTGGCTCTAAAAGCTGCTGGATAATAGAGCAGAAAGAATCACAGGAGTGGGCTGAGCTAAAGGAGAGGTAGACAGAAAGGACTGAGCCCTGTGCATGAGGACTCAGGCTACAGAGTTAGAGACCTCAGCATTTAGCTCTTAGCACCGCATGTGTGCACTGTGTGTCCTTAACCGTCTAATCTCTCTCCCTGCTGCTGTTTCCATGCTCATAAATGGCATCAACAATAATAATATCTGTTAGAGTGTCATTCTAAGGATTAAGCTTTTGGCACATTTACCAAATAATGAATAATAGTATTTAATGGGGTAAAATTATAAAATCCTGTATATAATTGTTATTTCCATGTTCCAACTTAACTGGTCTAATGGATTCCAAGGCAGCTGGGTAAACATTATCTGGGCGTAGCCGCATTGCCTAAAATTATCATTTCATTCATTCATGGAGCAAAGAACAGATTAAATAGGAACCTAACCCACACCTTCACTAATGTGGACAGGCGTTACACCTTCCCCTAGGGGCCTTTAGAACAGGAAGGATGGCTTAGGCCTCTGTTTTCAGCTGGAGCATCCATCTCCCGCCTGGGGACCTCAGGATTCCTGCTCCTTGAGGCTTCATGTAGTAGCCTCCCCACAAACACCTCTTGTGATCAGTCAGGTCCTCAGCTTTGGGCTAAATTACATGACCAGCTTTCCTGGCTGCCAAGAGTACAATCCGCACATTGTAGTAATCTTTGCTCCCTCATAATCTCCTGAGCCAGTTCTCATAACTGATCTGCTCACCCCACATGTCCATATGGGCCACATTGAGATTCCCTGTCTGGAGGACCTAATCCTCTGTGCAGTTCAACCAACTGAGCCGATAGCATCTGACTACGTGGGGAAATCCTGCCATATTGGAAGTGCTCTGGGTTATTAGTTTACTTGGTATTACCTCAGTAAGAAATTGGTAAGACCAAATTAGAATAAATGAAAAATAGAAGGCTTTAAGAGCATCTGGACTATATTTTGAAATGCTAAAAAGCATAGAAACATCTTCCTTCTCTTTTATACTAGCAGATGACTACAGTGCATGTCTACATTCACTGTGGGAGACTGCAACACACCCATAACACGCCCCAGTCCCCAACTTCTCCCACCTGTACCCCCTTTTCTTTCGCCAGGGTCAGCTTCATTTATTTGTCATATAAGACCTGATGCAGTTAATTATTGTATGGACATTTTGAAAACCAGACTAATAGGCCAAAGAACACAGAAAACATGTAAGGTGACTGTGCTGTCAAGGAATACCTTAGGCACACTGTGTGCTGGACTGCAAAATCTTTTTTCTTTCTCCTTATGCTATCAGCTGATACATATATGTAAGTCTATTATATAGACAGTATAATTATATGTAATATATAGACAGTGTAATATGTTTATACGTACATATGTGTATGTATATATGCTTTCACATAAGAAAGCCTGGGTGTCTGCGTCACTCCCCCCAACATTATGGCTTCAAGCCTCATCCACTTCCCACACCTGACTCCAGTTTGTCCTTCTTCATGGCCCATGGTGCTCCACTTTGTACAACGCGGTGCACCAGCTCAGCAACACCCCTATCTGTAAGCAATCTGGTCTATAAACAGCAGTGTTTGGCCAAATTCTGTTTCTGCTTGAAAACTTGGCACCAGGTAATGACCATGACTGTGGCCACCCTCCTGCATGGACCTACTGAAAGCAATGGCAACAAATAAATAAGTTATGCATTTACCTCACACGTGTGCACACATGTTCAGGAAGATACACACACCGTCCCCAGAACAGAGGTTGTTTAGGGCCTTTACCATGAGTATGGTACACTTTTTTCTGTTTTATTCACTGCTAGTATTTGTTATCATTAAAGCTCAGCTTTTCATCTGGAGAGATAGATCAGCAGCTTAAGTATCTATCTGGCAAGCACAACGTTGTTAGTTCAAATTCAGGTACCAGAAAAAAAAAAAAAAAAAAAAAACCTCAAATTAAGCAAAACAAAAACAAAACAAAACACTTTTTCTCACAATGTAATAACTGGCTAATTAAAATTAAACTTTAATTGAAATTATGGTGAAGATCTATGAGGAGTTGGTGAAGAAGGAATGTATAATACAAAAATTTAAGAGATGCTTCTTTGCATTTCAAGTTCCTAATCTGTAAGACATGAGCAGAGCAATACGTACTTATATGTCAGAAGCTATTTTGGTCCCTGCAAATAGTTGGCTATGTGCACATAAAGTACACTAGTAAGTAGGCAACACCACCATCTGTAGCTCTTAGTTGGGGTAGTTGAGACACCAAAAGGACAAGTCACACAATCAAAGAGTACCCGGATTAAAATCCAGTGTTCTTAAGACTGCATCTTAGGCCATAATGTTTTATTTTGGAGCCTTAAGAAGAAAATCATCACAATCTAGCTCCGAACGCATAGGTACCTATACTTTTCATAAATGTAAAAAATTTAAAACATCTTTAAAGGTAGGCTTTTCAAAATTCTTTTTAAAAATGTATTTCGTGCAGAGTCTACAGGGTCTCATTACACAGATTGGACTCACGGCGATCCTCCCGTTTTCAACCTCGCAAGCACTGGGACTACAGGCGCGTGCCACCACGCCGTTTCCATTGCCATCTCAGCGTGCCCTGGGTACGGGACCAGCATGGCACACCAAGGATGGAGCCCTGGTCCCTGCCTCTGCCTAGGCAAGCAATTTAACCCACTGAACTATCTGGCCAGCCCTTCAAATTTCTTTATTTTATAATCTATTAAAATGCCCCACAGAGATGAAAACCATTTTTTCATAACTCCTCAATATTCTCTTGGGTTTTTGAAAGAGTCTGAGATGAGCGCTGCCATCAGAATTTGTGACCAGCTCAGGGCTTAATTACGTTTTCTGTATGTGATTCTCTTGGGAAAAACACATTTATCCCTCCTGGGAGATCCCGCTCAGGCGTCCGCATGACTGGAGATGAGTCACATGTGAAAAGAGTTAGGGACGAGACACAGGGCAGTACGCGAGCGTCTTTCCCCGGAGTTCCCTGTTTCCACCAACGTGCAGGAAGCCCCAGGTCTACAGAAAACCCAGGTCATTTCTTCCCACACTGCTGCTTACAGCTCCAGCGGCGCACGCGTGAAGAAGAGGCGCTCCTGCCCAACAATGCTGATTTTTTTTTCTTGCTGCTGTTGTTCCTGAGAACAGGGGATGACATGTTAAAAATGAATGTTACGAAAACATTCGCGCAATTTGTATGAGCAGAAGGTCTCTGCTGCTCTGCTGCAGAGTACAAACACCTGAATAAACATGAATAGGGACCCGTTTCGTTTCCCATGAGAAATGTAAAATAATTGAGGAACTGAGGTAGCAGGCATAGGATAGTAACTTCAGCTCATGAGCTTACCCCTGACTCCCACCGCACTGCGGAGTGCAGATTCCATGTAGAGTTGGATGGCATCTTGGCTGTACCATCAGGTGCTGTTCTAAGCATTTATGTTTATTCATCTATTTATGTATTTTTATTGGTGGTGCAGAGTCGCCCAGGGGCTCTGTGCGTGCTCCGCACCCATTCTGCCGCTGAGCTGCAACCTCAGTGCTGCAGTTCGTCACTTTACTGTGTCAGTTAGCGTTCTCCTGTGACAACCTCGAAAAGTGATGGCTTTGTCCCCATCTTACTGCTTTCGAAAGGCCCATTTTACTTTTTCTTCCCAGGAACTTCTGTGTCCCAGTAAGTAGTGCCGTAATTGCTTAGGTAAAATAATGTGAGAGGCCTTTGATTCTTCTTCATTCATCTGCCTCATCCGGATTTTAAGTAAGTCCTTTCAGCTCTACTTCCCAAATATATTCTAAAAAAGCAAGCAACTAGCGTACATTGGAGTTCTTTACTCCAGAGAGCAGCAGCAATCTCTCTAAAGGACCAGAGAGTAAATATTTTTTGGATTCGAGAGCACATGGCTTCTGTCACATGATTGAGCCTTACTGTTATGGCAGGCCTAGATTATGTAAAAAAGGTGAGGTTTTGTTCCAGGAAAAACTTACCAATAAAAATAAGGATTTTGGCCAATCCCTGTTTTCCTAATAATATTTGCTGTCACCTCATGTCCTCTGTCAAGTCACCTGTTCTGTTGCATGTGGTACGAAACTGATGTGCTATGTAAAATTGCTGAATGAATCTTAATGATTGCATCTCACTAATCTCAATCACACTACTTGCCTTATAAAAGTACTATTTCAGATCAAATTTCTAAGTGAGAAACTTCAAGGTTTTCACTAATTTTTCTTGGTACTCAGTTTTTACTATATCTCAGCCTAAAATAATAGTACTGTTAATCTTTATTGAAGAGAAACATTTGAGCCTTCTACTTTTTATTATAAATTATAGATACACAGTTATTTATTCCATACAGTAATAGTGATTCAATTATCCTATTTGCATTATTATGTGACAAATGTGTGTGTGTGTTAGAATGGGATGGGTACTAATTATTAATGATACATAGTTTTCCTAGATACCCAAGAGATATTTGATCAATCAATAGATTCAGCTTGATAATGAAAAAAACAAAATTAATTTCTTTACATTCTTTTGTGCCTTATACTGTAAACATTAAGTTTTTTTATGAAGTCTTTGGTTTAAATCTTATGGCTGTTTCCTGTAGAGTTTGCTTATACAATATTGTCTTCATGTTTCAGTCCCTGCTCATCTTGAATGTCTTCGTACCAATTATTCAAACGCTCCACCCTGAGCTCAGCCTTTGCCTGCTCATTATGGGCTTCCTGCCTCCTCTTAAACATCTTAAGCAATTTATCAGCGAATATTGCCAGCTCTAATTCAAAACCTAACCAGAATTTCACTTTGTGCCGTATTTCTCCTTCATTGTAAAGGTGGCAACAGCTGGCCTTCGGATTAATGAAATCCTAGAACCTCTGTACTTGACCCTTATGTTTCTATGAGGTGTGATTAAAAATTACAGTGCATGTATAAATTTAAATATATTACAGTAGAAGGCCAACAGCCATGAATTCCTCTCAGAACACAGAAAGGCAACCACGCTGCGGCTTCGAGGGCTAGTTCTCTTGGCTTCTCCATCTCACCAGGCTCCAGAGCCCCAGGCTCACCTGCTATTCCAAAACCCAGAGACCTCGCTCTACTTGGGCCACTCTTTCTATACCAGATATTCTACTTGGTTCACTCGCTTTGCTGGGCAATCGCTGCTTCACTGCCAATTCTCAGACTTACATTCCCCAAGTGCTCTAGCAAAAATAGAAATCTCTAGCACTTGGCCCACTGCTGGACTTTATTTTTCTCTATAATATCAGTATCTGGCATAATGTTCCATAGTGCCACAATGCTACATATGCATTGTTGTTTACAACGCTGTGGATGTTATATCACATACATAATACATTTGTTTCCTGTAAAGAACAACGAGGGTGGAGTTATGCTAATAACTCTCTGTGACTTATGTCATGTATTAATTAAAATGCAATGCAAACCATTCTATTTTACTTCATTTTTAGCATTTTCTTTTCTTGTTTAATGTATTTGGTACAGGGTCTCACTAAGTATCTTGGATTCAGCTCAGACGTGTAGTGAGCCTCCTGTCTGAGCCTCCCCGGCTGATTACAAGTGTGTGCCCCCATGCTTGGTCTTGATGGCTGGCTCTGCGTGCCCAGGAGCGGGGCCAGTGTGGCACGTGGTGCCAGGGATTGAACCTCATTCAGTGTGCTTGCCTAAGCAGGTGCTTAGTGCACTTAGCCATATTTTTTAGCACTTTCTTCATTTAAAATAACAACTCCTGATCTGAACTTCATGCATGCATACCATGAAATGCAGTTTTAATAATTAGACCAACACTGTCACATTTTATAGCCTTTCTCAACTGAAGACTTCATCATACGATGTCCACAGCTATTTATGCATTTATGTAAGCCATCTCATTTATAATTAATAATAGAGCAACATAACTTCAACAGCTGTACTTTCCATTTATTTTTGAAAAATATTGTAGAAGAAAACCTATGAAAATGATTTTAAAGACTTTAAATTTTCCATAATGTGCATTGACAATAGATTCTAATAATTAAGTGATACTTTTCATAAGATATTAGAAATGCAATCAAGTTGAATACATTAACATAGAAACAGTAACTAATACACACAGATAATTACAGAGGAATCACTATATGTGCCTGCCCAAAAATATCAGAAACTAATTTCATACTACACGATAAATTGCATTGGCATATTTTTTTAAAAAATGTGTTTAGTGCAGAGCCTATAGGGTCTCACTACACAGATCAGACTCGTAGTGATCCTCCTGTTTTCAGCCTCCTAAGCTCTGGGATAATTGGCATGTACCACCATGCCCATTCTTTTACTTGTATATTGTTTTCTCATTCTTCTGAATTTAGAAGTGCAAACTACTAAAATGTACACTCTAACTGTATTGTGCTTCTCTCACTAAATTCTGTCTCTCTCTGTCGTCTCTGTATCTCTGTCTCCCTCTCCCTCTCCCCCTCCCCCACCTCTCTCTCTCTCTCTTTCTCTGCAGTACCAGATATGGAACTCAGTACCTTACATTTGCCAGGCAAGTGCTTATTCCACTGAGCTATATCCCTGGCCCTTGTATATCCTGTTAAAATAAATTGTCCAAGGTATAAAGAAAGAAAAAGTCATGTGCTAAAAATCTAATCTGAGGGCTGGGGAGATAGCTCCATGACACAAGTGCTTGCCTGACAAGCGCAAGGCTGTGAGTTCAAATCCCGGTCCTGCCCAAACAAAAAGCCTAATCTCGATTCTAGGCCTCTGAGTTCCATATCCTCTGTTTTATCTCAGCAAGGTGTGGCAGGTGTAGAAGATGGAGGGTAGATAGCCCTGGCATGAGTCCCAGAGTCCAGCACATCCGGCAGCTTGCATGTGCTGGACAACAAGACGGGCTGGGGAGGAGACAGGAGAAGAGGTTCTCTGATCAGCACCACTAAATCCTATTCTTGCATGCTTCAAAATCCACAACAACTAGCAAAGAGAAGGCCAACCTGTGGCACAGGTGTTGGGTGTTTTCTTTTAAGAAAGAAGACGTTAATATGAGCTTGTTTGTCTAAACTAAAACCTCGCTATTCAGGTTTAATTGCATGTTGGCACTTCATGAAAAAGTAAGGCTAGGGATGTAGTTCAGTGGTACAAGCGCCTGCGTGGCAAATGCAATGTCGCGGTCATTTCCCAGCTTCCCAGTGCAAACAAAGAACACACTGTGGGCTCTCCTCTCTGAAAGGTCCACCAGTAGCGACCTAATGTGATAAAGGTGACGCTACTGTGAACCACAGAAATCCACGTGGAGAGCATACGATGCTTTTCCACAACCCTGAAATAATTCCACCAGCTTTACCAAGCAGCATCGTGGCTCTCAAGTGTTTGGAAATGTTAGAAAATACACACTGAAACCTCATTGTCTTCAGGAAGGAACAGTGAGTAGCTAGATCCCTTACACCCGCATGTAAAATATTTCAACCACGCGAAGGTAAAATGTTTGTAAGAACAGCAGCTTCAGGTCACGTAGACAGAAATTCACCTGGAGAACACAATCTTGCTGATTGCCAGTGCACACAAATGTGACAATAAGTGGCACGGAGTCCATGCTATCCCTCCATCTACACCACAGGATCTGCGCACACAACATACAGGACATACCCCAGCCTCACTGGACTTAGCTTTTAAGGAAACTACAGAGCAAGTCAAGGACAGCAAAGAAAGCTCTTTTCTTTCTTCTTCTACTTCTGTAAGTAATCTCTTACTAAAATTAGTATCTAATGAAAACTTAAGAAATAAGCACACATTTGGAACACATGCAACCCAGTGACTGCTGCATGAGCTACACAACTCAATGAAACTGTAACACTAACCACGTAACATGGTTAAAATGGTAAATCTTACATTACGCGTACTTTACAACAATTAACATGATGCATCCGCATAAGGCGTTGATCAAGCTGTTGCCTTAGACTGAGCAGAAAAGAGGAAAGGAGATTGTTTCTGTGCTCAGGGAGCATCTTGTGAATTGCTGTTTCCAATCATTTCTTTCCGTCAGCGATCATTCTCCCTTGTGATGACATAGTCTTTCCTTAGGTTCACTGATCTTAACACTTTCAACCTTCTATTGTAAGTGCGCTTGGAATTGTTCATGTCCTTCAGGGAACACACACAGAGGACAACATTAATGACTTCATTAGAAACAGACTAAATGACATCTCAATGTCATCTGAGGATGTCTCACGATGATACCAGTGGGTCATCTAGTCTTTATGAAAGTGTTTTCTTTTTCATTTAAATTATGTAACATACCATTGTATTAATTAAGAACATGGATTCCAGAATTAAATTTACCTAGAGTTGAATTCAAATTTATCCACACACTACTCCTGTGATCCTGAATGGAGTGTCTGATTTCTATGAGTGTCAATTTCCTGGGTGGCCACATAAGAAAAAAAGTAGCATGTGAATAGGGCTTTTGTGTGAGCAAATTAATAGATATATGCAGAATACTTGGAACTGGGTCTGTTATATCATGAGTGAGTTCCTCATAGGTACTGAATACTAGGAATGCAATGGAAAAAAGTGCATAGAGCTCCATAATCAGAACACGTGAAGGCTTTGTTCTATTTAAAGAAACAGACTAAATAATCAGCCCATAGGGGCAGCACAATAAAATAACTGCATGTAATAAAAAAGAACTGCTATGAGAGACAGATGAAGGGAACCCTGGCTTAAATTGTACTGCTCTACAAAGTAAGAACTTAAATCACTTGGAAGAATGTGGGAGAGAACATTCCAGGCCAGGGAAAGCAGCAACACATGTAAAAATCACAAAGTCTTGCTGTTTGATGAACTGCAAGGAAACAAAGTGTTGGCAAAGACACGAGACTACATTTGGTGTTATTCCGTAAAGTGTCTCATTGGCAAATATTAATGAAAAATTTCTCTTTACACACATGGTCTCACATCTTACTGTCTGCTGCTCAGTAATTGCTCTTGTTTTCCTTTATAATTTTTGGGGCAGATGTTAGCAAGGTCTCAAAGATATAAAAGAAATAGAAATAGGGATTTATGGCATGGTGGCGCACACCTGTAATCCCAGCACTCGGGAGGCTGAAGCAGGAGGATTGGTGTGGGTTAGAGACCAACCTGGGCTACAAAAGTGAGCTCAAGGCCAGCCTGAACTGCATAGCAAGACCCTGTCTCAAAAAGAAAAAAAAAAAAAGAAATAGAGATTTATGACACAAAAATCAATTTCACAAATTATTTTTTAATGTGAATAAAAAACAACTTCAATCTTGGAATTTTTAGTGATCCTACCTCTGTGCTTGCATTTAACAGAGAATGTAAATTCTGATGCAAGTGTCACGGCTACAGGTGCAGAGGTCATTTGACCTGGATTCCTATCACAGATGTTACAGTAACAAGTTATTCTTTTATAGTGAAAAATGTAGTTGTCACTTGAGTATATTTTCCCATTCATAGTGTGATGGGAAGTTGACTTATGAGGAGGTTTTGGCAGGTGAAGCTAGGTTTTGTGGACAGGCAACTGCAGCAGCAAAGTGTGGTTTAGCCCAAGGAACAGTTCACTGAGACTGGAAGTACTGAGTAATGAAGCGCTTAGTTGGTAATGTCCCAAGGCAAGTGCAAAGGTAAAGAGGAAGCGAAAGCCTAAGGACACTGCAAGACGAGGAAGTGTCTGATGAGCACATCCTAAGGTTGACATGGCAACAGTTGGCTTTCTCACCATCAGACCCAGGTCGCGGCATTAATCCCATAGGCAGAAGTTTCCTCCAATCAGAGCAATAAAGCCTCCCAATAACACACTCTTGATATTTGTGGCTGAGACAAAATACCTAACACAGAGACCTTTAAGGTGAAAAGGTTTACTTCATCTTGGGATTCGGAGGTTTTGGTTTATAGTAGGCTGGCTCCAAAGTAGAAGCATGGTGGATGGCCATGATAGTAGAAAGCCGCCCACCTCTGCCAGGCAGCAAGAGAAAGACAGAAAGAGCCACTGAGGAGTGGACACGGGCCTGACTAGGGTCACCAAGGTCCACCACAGACTGACCTAGATGCGCTCTCGCCCAATTTCTTAGGCATCCATCTCTCATGGCACACAGTTTAACAACTAAGATTCGTAATGATGCCATTTGTGCAACAATTTTGTGATGGAGAATGTTGATGATCCAGCACTGATCACGTGATTGATATTTTTTCTTCAGGCATCACCAGAGAAAAGACCTGGCAAAGACAATGTCTTCGCCCAGTCAGCGAATGTTTATCAATTGATTTATTATACACGCATGAAGGCTGTGGGGTTACAGTAGTGAGATCCTGACCTTAGGTTGTTTTGGTCATTTTAAGAAACGTATGTCAAATAACTTTTCTGTAAAAGATGTCATGCTAGAGAATGTAGAATTAAAAGTCATGATTACTTTTCCCAAAGAACTCACAACTTAGTAGGAAAGGCCGATAAATGCATAGGTACAGCACGAGTAACTGTCTGATAAAGACCTCTACCAGGGATTACGGAGTGCACGTTAAGGGAATCTTGGGAGGATATGACTGAACTGAACTCAACTGAGTCTTCCGTGATAAGGAGAGTAGCGCAACATGAGACAAAAATTTCATTCCTGCAAAGATAACCTACATGAATCAAGGCATAGAAAAGATGATGTATAATGATAGCTGACACATATGGAGTGCTGACGAAATGCGTGGAAGGTATATAACGAGCATTTTATAAGGAAATAGGAATACTAGTCACACCTTTATTTTTCTTCTTTCTTTTTCCTTCCTTTGTTTCTTTCTCTCTCTCTCTTTCTTTCTTTCTCTATTCTCTGTTTCTCTTTTTCCTTCCTTTCACTATTTTTCTCCTCCCCTCCTCCTCTCTTTCCTTCCCTTCTTCCTCCTCCTCCGTCTTTCTTCTTCTCCTTTTACTTTTCCTTTTTCTTCTGATTTTTTTTGCTTCTTCTCCTTCCACTTCTTCCACTCTTTCTCAGTATGCCTGTGTGAGGTAATATGGTGGACTACAAAGCCTTTTCACTGGGCTTCCTCCAGAACTGTATGAAAAGTTGTATTAGTATATTCTATTACCTTATATTAGCATTTTACTTGCATTACAAGAGCTGTGCAATCACCTCAGAGAGAAGGCACTTGTACATAAAGTATCTTGGTGTCTTTGTTGTTTTTTACTCATTGCTGGGACAAATATCTGACACTCAAAACGAAGGAAGGAAAGGTTTATTTAGTTTACAGTTCGTGGAAGTTTCAGTCCATATTCGGCTGGCCCAAGGCTGAGTGGAACAAGGCAGAGAGCATCCAGTTCATGACAGTGGAACAGCAACCAAATGGTGGCAGAGGTAGCCAACCAAACAGGGCAGCAGAGAGTAATAGCTACAGCTCTAGTCTGTCTCTCTGTCGCTCTTTATATTCCACTCAGGCTCTCCGCCTTAGGATATCCGCCCTAGACCACACCCATAGTCTCAGCCTTACTCAGACCGATAATGCCATCAGTACTATAACACAATCCCAGGGATCACGAATCAAGTCTCAATCTATAGAAGCCACACCCCATGGTTGCATGAGGCTTTGGGGGGACAACTAGATGTAAACCATAACACTTGGCTAACTTTTATTCCTGTCTCTTCCCCATCTACCTCCTACCGTTTGTCTTAAGGTCCCCTTTCCCCATGTATATTACTATTATTTTTTAAATAAATTCAATTTATTGAAAATATTTAAAATAGAGTACTTTCTGAGCTATAAATGTAAACCATCTTTAACTTCAACAAAATTTTCAGCAAGAAATATATGTAAAGGTAGAACCTCAAAACTTCAAAAATAAGACAAAATATTAATATAAGTATAATGCAACATTATTTGGGGAAGTTCTGGTCAATAAAACAAAATATTTTTTTGCAAATGCCTCAAATTTATTCTTTTTTTTTTTCTTTCTTTCTTTCTTTTTTTTTTTTTTTTTTTTTTTTTTTTTTTTTTTTTTTTTTTTTTTTTTTTTTTTTTTTTTGTCTTTTTGAGACAGGGTCTTGCTATGCAGTTTTGTAGCCCAGGCTGGTCTCAAACTCCCACTGATCCTCCTGCCTCAGCCTCCCGAGTGCTGAGATTACAGCAGTGCACTCAGATTTATTCTTTTTCACAGTGAATAGTATTAGATTATGCTAAAACTGAAACAAAATAAGATCGAATCAAAATTAAAAGCTTTGGCATGACAAAAGAAATAATCAACATGGAGAAAAGATAAGTTACAGGAGGGAAAAATGTGTGAGCTGTTCTTCAGGAGAAAGATTAAAACCAACAATATTCTTTATTTGAAGAACTTTAAAATATGACACTACCCAGAAAGACCCGGTGAAACACCGGGCCAGCGAACAGAGTAGATGCTTCGTAGAAGAACGCGTGGTGAGTAAGCATATGAAAGCGTGTTGGGCCCTGTGTGGCCACTGCGGAAACGCAAATTAGGCCAATACTGCAATTTTATCTTATGCGAGGAAGAATGAAAATCATCAAAAACAATTTAAGCAACGACAATGCTGGCATACTTCTGGGGAAAAGTGTCCCTTCTCCACTGTTGGCGGGGATGTAAATTAATACAACTACTGTGGAGATCAGTATGAAAATTTCTCAAAGAGCCAAAAATAGAAATACCATTTTGACCCAGATATTCCCCTCCTAGCTATCTTCCTAAAATTGTTTGAGACAACATATTTCATGCGTGCATGCATACAAATGTTATACATACAGTATAATGTATAAGGGTTCACTCCTAGAAGCTATGTGTCTACCACTCCATTAATGCAAAAAGAAAATGTGGCACCTATGCACAGCCATTTTTATTTTTTATTGTGACATAAGTTCTCCCTAAATTACTAAGCTGTTTAGGCTATACTCACACTTACCATGTTTCTGCATAATCCTCACTTCTCAGTTGAAAAAAAAAAAAAAAAAGAACTGAGTCTCAGAGAAATTGAACCAGTTACATATGTACTATACTAGAGCTGAGACTGAGATTCATCTATGAAACTTCAGAATCAGCTCTTAACCAATAAGTCTGAATGTACTGGATGACTGAAAAATGTGTATTGAGTTGAGAATTAAAAGTAATAGAGAATGAGAGAAGTTAAGTTTGCCCAAAATTTATGTCATAATAAAGACTTGTTTTCAAATGTGAAGATAAAGAGCCAGTAGAAGGTTTGAGAAAGGACATAAACAGTACCAGATTCATGTTTATACCTCTTTACTCTGACTGCACTTTTCTACTATACAAAGTTCAAGGGGCAAAACCAGAGTGATACAAAGCTGTCGCAATCTTAGGAAGCAGGTGGCGGGCAGCCTGAAATGGGACAGGATGGGTGGAGGGGGCAGCTGGGAGAAACGGCTGGGCTGTGAGGTGATCCAGACCCAGCAGCGGGCTGGCAGTGAGTGCGAGCAAAAAACAGAAACCCAGGAAGATTCCTAGGTATCATTTCCTTGTAAGCTGAACGACTGCAGCTACCCATAGTTCAGTGCGCAATAGGGAGAGCAGCCTATTATAAAATATCTTGTGAAATTTGAGATTGACGCTTGCAGGACGCATTTGAGTGGAGAGCTCTAGCAATGGATGCGTGTGGTGGAAGTTCAGAGTAATCCTAAAGACAGGAGAGGCCAGCAGTCCTTAACCACCAAACAGTCATATAAAGACATTTTATGGAATAATGCAACATGCCAGACTGGTTTCAAAACAATGTCTCAGTTTACTGTGGACGTGACCTTGAATCAGCTATCTACGTTCTCAGGTCTTTACATGTCATGAGGATGAAGGAAAACAAAACAAAACAAAACAAAAAATCCCAGAAATTTCCTGGGAGTCCATCCAACTCCAAAAGTCTCTCTCTCTCTCTCTCTCTCTCTCTCTCTCTCTCTCTCTGTCTCTCTCTCTGTCTCTCTCTCTCTATCTCTCCTCTCTCTCAGTCCCTCTGCTTCAGCTCTCTTTTTTCTGTCTCTCCTCTCTCTCCTCATTCTCTCTCTCCTCTCTTCTCTGTCTTCCTCCTCTCTCTGTCTCTCCTCTATTTCTGTCTCTCTCCCTCTCTTTCTTTCTCTCTCTCCATCTCCTCTCTCTTTCTCTTCTCTGTCTGTCTCTCTCCTCTCTCTGTATCTTCTTTCTCTGTCTCTCCTCTCTCTCTTTCTCTCTCTTTTTGTCTGTCTTTCTCTCACTCAAATACTCTTTCTTATCTTTCTTTTTAAAGAGTCCAATTCAAGGCAGTAAATTGCTAGCATAGCATGAGTAAAGTAAGTTGGACCAATGGAAGGAAGACTATTTTATTAAGACCTGCTCAAGCACACCTTTATTATTTCACCCTACAAATACATGCTAAATTTGTATTTTATGACAAACATTACCTAATGTTCTGTAAGTAAAATAAATAAATCCCTGCCATTGAAAAACTATATGTCCTAGGGAAAGTCACTTAATCTTTTCAGCACTAAATTTACACTGGTAATACTTCAGCTACTATTGTGTTACTCAACTACTACAATGTATCTGAGAGCCTTTTTAACACACCAACTGAAATTTTAGCATTATCTTAATTTTCCTATAAGAACCATGCTATTCCCAGTCACACAGCATTGCACAATTTTAAGAGCATCAGAATATTGTATTTCATCATATTTTCATCAAATCTGATTATGACAGTATACATCACAATATGTCAGCTCGGATGGGCTAAAGCATGACTAGCAGGCCAGTAAACCAAGCACCCAGTGTGTCTGTAGATGACTGGCATTGGGTTGGCAGGCTGGGGGGAAAGACCTGCTCTAGCCATGGGTGAATACAAATATGCTTAAAGCCGGGTGGAACACACGGGGAAACAAGACAGAGGTGTGCCTCTCTGTGGAGCTCCAGCCTTCCTGAGTGGCCCGACCCCTGCCTTGCTGCCCTCAGGTGTTGGCATCCACGTTTCCAGTGTCCTCAAGCCTTCCAAGGCAGGCTTCCCCCAGGGAACCTGTCCTGAGCTTGCAGACCTACAGTCTTGCGCATCCCTTGATCTGCCTCGTTCTGCAGCTTCTACGCTCTTTGACAAACAAATCACAAGATCTTCTTGTCTCTGAAGAACACATGGTCATTTTGGATTCTTCTGATTCTGATACTTTGGAAGACAATTGTGGGCTGTCTTACCTCTGACCTTGTAAGCCTATTTAACAAACTATCTCCCATAATTATGCATACATTTTCTATGCATAATCCTTTTCCTCTACTAAACCTTAGCTACCCTGACACTAACTCATCATTGTTCTGTGTATCATTAAGAAAGAAAACCTTCTGCTAACTGAGCTCTGAAACAATAACATGTTGTCAAACTAAGAGTTATTCTGAATTCATACCGTCAAAACAAGAAAACGTTACATGCTAAGCAACTCTGAGTCTGTAGCCCTCAGCTACCTATGCATTTAGTATGGAGATAGCATGATCTGTAGAAATAGAAATAGGAGTCTAATTAATTTGATTTGTTACTTTCATAGACAAAGTATCTAAAGAACAACTTACTTATAGATGTAATTCATGATATCTCAGACATTTGTTTATCATCCAATGTGTTTTCTTTTCTTTTCTTTATGTATTTAGTACGGGGTCTACAGGCTCTCACTAGGTAGATTGGACTCGTGGTGATTCTCCTGTTTTCAGCACTGGATGACAGGTGTGTGCCACCATGCCCTATCTCAATCACTCTCTCAGAGTGCCCTGGGGGTGGGGCTGGCATGGCCGCTGCGCTGTGTCTAAGCTGGCACTTTAGTCTGCTGAGCTATCTGGCTGGCCCTTCCAATGAATTTTAGTGATCTGGGAAGCTTTGATCAGAGTATAGCGTTTTCATATAGTTTATTGAACACTCCAGGCAATGTTCTTACACAGACATTCATTGAAAGGGTATCAGAGACATTATTATGCCTGGATTTAAAGTACAAAGAGTTGTAATATTAGCGTACAAGGAGGCCTCAGATTTTGGGCTGATTGCTTAATTTTGATGGGAGTTCCTAGAAGAGCACATGGAGGGAGAGAGAGCATGTTGAAATCTGAGTTGCTTGAGCACTTCGTCAGTGTCATAGATCAAGGAAACCTTCAGGAAGTTTACAGGTGATAATTTGAGAAAAGTAACGAAAGTCCAAAAGAAAGAAGTCCAATACTAGATGGAGTAATTATTTGTCTAAACTTGCTTAGCATTATTAATCTATAAAATTACACAGTCTGGAAATTAAAAACAGCCATCTAAATGTAATATTGGAAGGAGCAGGCAAAATAACTTAGATAAATCTAGATGGTGGAGAAAGAGAGAACAGGTATTTCTGTTTTTCAAGAACTGCTTTGAAAGATTGGTAGAGACCACGGGGACATGTACAAAAGGGTTTCTTGAGAGAATGGAAGTGCTACGGCTATTGTCCAGAGATTGCCTAAAGGGAGAATGCAACTCTACCTTTAGTGCCAAAAGTACAATTTTGAGGAGCAGTTGTGTAAAAGATGGTTTGTGTGGGGTTGCCCATAGCAACTGCAGTCACACAGAGAGAAGGACTTTGGTGATGATGTAAGAAACAGACACAAGTTTGTCTTCCCTCACAAGTGGTGTGCTATTCCAAGTGATAAAGCAAAATATCCCATTCTTATATTCCTGCAGTGCTTTTCATCGACAGTGGATCCATGTTTCATGAAGTACAGTTTAAAGAACAGCATCTGTGGAATTGTACCACAGAGCAGCCGAGCATGTGGGACGTGTTATGTTACATATTTAGGAAACACTGCCTCAGAAAATAGAAACGAGTTCCTTCACCGTGAATCTCCTTACAAGTGCTATGTGTTTGTATCAGATTTCTGCCAATCTCTTACTTAACCCCACTTATGGAATCTTTTTCTTTCTTTCTTTCTTTCTTTCTTTCTTTCTTTCTTTCTTTCTTTCTTTCTTTCTTTCTTTCTTTCTTTCTTTTTCTGATAGAACATGACAAAAAGTAGTCAGAGTTCTATGTGTATTAGTTCTCAAATTCCAGCTACAGGTGAGTCCCTGCTGCTGAAGAGGACCTGAGAAGATGTTTCAGATCCCCAAATTTTTTTTTTTTTTAACTTGGAATCAAATCTAGGGCCTTTGTCTCAGTTGCTTTTCTCTCACTGCTGGGACAAAAATGCCTGACAATGAAAATGCAGGAAGGAAAAGTTCATTTAGCTCAAAGCTAGTGGAGGTTTCAGTCCACACTCAGCTGGCTCCCAGGCAGAGAGGCACAAGGAAGAGGGTAGCAGTTTATGAAGAAGGAAAACAGCAAAACAGCAAGAGCTGGAAGGGAGGAGCAGCAGCGGTTTCAGCGAGCAAGCCTCTC
>PVJA010013764.1:0-17812 GCA_004027025.1 Myocastor coypus | reverse complement strand
CCATCATCCACACCTGCGTCCTACTCTTTCGTGAACCACTTCAGTGCAAGCTAGCTTGTCTTGCTACGTGTTCACCTTAAGCTCTTCACCTTATTACTGCTCTGCTATTCTTACCATCCTCAGGCATATGAAACATTGTTTGTGTCTTATGTTTTGGGTGGGGTGCACGGTTACTCACAATCCCTAACTTTCACAATCGCTACTGTTTCTCTCTACCACATCTGAGTTAGAGATTTTTATCATCAGTCCTTTATCTCGTAAAATATCAGTTTGGGGTTCTAAACATTTTTCCTCAAGATGCCTGTGAGACTAACAAAAAATGAAATGATGTGTTAATTTTGTCAGAACTTTTCAGTTAAGAAAAGATTTAAAACTTCGAGATGCCACCATACTGACAAGGTCTTTGTCAACAATAAGAATACTTTACAGTAGAAGCACAGCTAAAATGTTTACCACCTCCTCCTTTGTGTGGAAGCGTCAGCTTGCATAATTAAAACACTCTTTCCCAAGTAATTCCATTAAGCAAAAGTCACTGTGTGCGGTTTTGCGATTACTGTATAATTACCTCTATGCAGTTAGCATTTGTTACCATGGGGAGATGATTCCGTGCAATCAACATTTGTTTAGACAAGCTGATTTGTCAGTACTTGGGTGGCAAATGTCACTAAGCAAAATGAAAGCATCTCTTACATGTGCTTGTGCAACAGGAAAGACACTCGGGGAGTTAATTCTGATTTCGCATGTCAGCTCTGACAGTCACAATAACAACTGATGCAGGTAGTGTTGACAGCCAGGGAGGACAGTCGAGAGCAGGAAGCCCATTGTGGATTCAGGGCCTCACCATGCTCATCTTGGAGTTAGAAAACCACAATGACTGACATGTAATTCAGTAAGTGCTAAAATGAGTTATGACTCATGTCAGCTTGATTCAGAGTTTTGGATGAGACCAAACAGCCTTCTAATGTCATCTAGATGCGTTCACAAAGTTCTCACATAGTATCTTCAAAGCAGGAGTTAAGAGTGAAACAAGCGGCACACTCTTTTCCAAGACTGTCAACATGGAACATTTCCACAGAGAATGGGGACCAAATTTCAGGCTATACGCTACAACACAGAATCAGAAAAGATTTTTTTCTGTAAAGTACCAGAGAATAAATATTAAGGGTCATTCAGTGTTTGTCCTAAGTACTCAGTTCAGTAGTAATGGCATTTGAATAGCTATTGGCAATACACACATTAGTAAAACATAGAAACTTTGCAACTTTATTCACAAAAATAGGTGGCAGGACAAATACGACCCTCAGGCCATAGGTTGTTGACATTTCTGCTAAATTATAACCTCCCACAGGGTGACCACTTAGTGACAAGAAGGGTAGCATTCCGATTGCAGGTGTGTGTGGCAGGAGAGGGTGTCTGTGAAGGCCTTCTAGTGGCCTTTGGAAGTTTTAGACTCTGAGTCCATCCGTGCTGGGAACACAGTCAGACAAACATCCTCATCCCAGACGAAAACACAGAAGCAAAGCAGAGGCCAGACATCACAGGAGTGATGCCTTGTGCGTGTTTATCATAAACTCTCCTTCCAGTTAAACCAAAGAAATATATTCACGCATTCGCATAACAATTTCCTCCACCTAGTGCCATGTTTGAAGAATTGCTTTTTTTTTTTTTTTTTTTTTTTTCAGCTCCAGGGATTGAACTCAGGACCTTGCACTTACCAGGCAAGCACTTGTTCCACTGAGCTATCTTCCTGGCCCCAAGGATGGCATTTTTGTGAGGTGGAAAAATCACTGAAAAATAAAGAATCCTAACTCTATAATAAATAAGAAAGAACGCAATCTTGGGAACTTCATTTCAAACAACAATAGCCTGGAATTTATTTACTTCAATAAATCTTCCAGATCTAATTTTCTGATCTATACATTTAATTTTCACTATCTCCAACTGTCATGTTCTATACATATGTGAACCACGAATTAGCAAGTAGAGCAGTTCCCTGTAGGTGAGAGGAAAATGAAGTTGCTGTGAGGTTCTGGGTACATTTCTGCCAATCTATAAATATATAACTTATCTCATGTGCATTTTTAAAGATGACATAGACTGGAAAGATAGCTCATCAGTCTATGGGCCTTCATGGAAAGCGCAAGGTCCTGGGTTTGATCCCTGGTACCGCATGCCATGCTGACCCGAATCTGGATATGGTGGTGCACACCTGTAATCCCAGTGCTGGGGAGACTGAGACAGGAGGATCACTATGAGTCAGAACTGCAGAGCAAGACCCTGTATCCAATAACAAAGAAAATAGAACATTAAAAAGTATGATAAAGACAATGTAACTAAGAGTAATGATTCATCAACATCGAACTCATTGTCAGTGGTGCTAAACCTTCTGCCTGAACAGAGTTTATTGACACACAAGATTTCCCTGGAGGCCACGTCACAATCCTGCACATTCATAAGCACAATACAAGAGTTGGGCACTAGGCCTCAGAACTGTTTAAGACAGGGACTGCAACAAAACCACAAAACTGAACAGATTAGAGCTATTAGACTTCAGAAATGATGCACACTGAAAGCATAAACTGCAGCAGCATTGCCTAATTCTACGTCACTTCAAGAATGTGAGTGCCAGGTGACTCAAATTTGCTATAGCTCTGTTATTATAAGAACCCCAACACCATTGTTATGAGTATTGACTTGGGGATTGCAATAGGTTCAGTGAATAAGTGTGCTTGCTCAACTAGGATCGGAAAATGCTGAGAAGTGATTACACAGTGACCATGATGAGCATGACGAGCATCAGTCTTACAAATCACTGTGACCTGATAACCCTATTTGGATTCCTGCAGCTATGAACAGAGTGTGAGGACCCTTCTGTTTGCTCAGGACTCTTGCATTTATAGCCTTCGTGGCTAGAAAGCTGTGCTCCCTCAGCTTCTACGCCCAGACAGTGCCAGCCATAGTTTCCTGACACTTCTGAAGCTAATTCTTCTTTAACACTAATTTAAGAGTTAAAATCAGTCAACCAATCTGCACATGCCATTTCTGCGCTTAGCTGGGCCGTTAGTGCCTTGCTGACTGCAGATTAAAATTCTAACGTCCAAATATATTTGCTGCTACATAGCACTCTTCATAATTCAGCTCATGTTCTACCATCGGCTGCCCTGTGTTTTATGTATGAGTTATCCTGTCTTTATCTATCCTTGCTTTGTCATACACATGTAACTTTGAAGTTGTAGTTTTCTTTATTGTCCTAGCTCCAAAACCACAAACTCTGTAAGTTTGTCTTCAATTACCGTCAGAAAACAATAAGTTTCTTATTTTATTTTATTTGATTTATTTTTGATAATGGGTCTCCCTATGCAGGTTAGACTCATGGTGATCCTCCTGTTGTAGTCTCTCCAGTAATAGGATTACAAGTGTGAGACACCACGTCCGGTTCCAGGTACTAGGGATTGACCTTGGGACCTTGCACTCCCCAGGCAGGCACTTAGACCACCAAGCTATCTCCCCCAGAAAAAGTGAGTTTCTTGCAACACTGTTTACATGAATTTTATGAACTAAGCTGTTATCTAAAAAATAGGGAAGTGTCCTGAAGGGTCTGTGCTGAAGGCTAAAGAATCTCAATGCAAGCCAAGAGATGATGTCTGAGGTAAAAGTAAAGGCTGGGGCTGTTCAAGTAGCAGAAGTGACCCTTTCTCCTGCATTCCTTTGTGCAGACTGTCCTCCCTAAGGTGGGTCTGCCACACTCAGAACAGCGCTGACCTAGTTTAGTTGGGTGCTTCTTACTAAACTACATGCAATCAGTTAGCGATCACTACTTATAAGGAGATCATAGTGCATGAGGTATTTAAGAAAAAGGTGGAGCTAAGGAGATAGCTCTGCGGCACAAGTGCCTGCCTGGCAAGTGCAAGGTCGTGAGTTTGAACCCCACTCCGAGCAAAATAAATAAATAAATAATAAAAAGAAAAACGTATAGTACTCATAGAGGAGATATGAATTTGGAAATATTTCTTTAGAATCATTTACATATGTTAACATTTTGAAAATATTTATGTATGATTTATTATTTTACAACAACCTTCTAGATGTTAGAATAGAGCGTGATAAGCCGGGCGTGGTGGCACATGCCTGTAATCCCAGCACTCGGGAGGCTGAGGCAGGAGGATCGGTGCGAGTTCGAGACCAGCCTGAGCTGCAAAACTGAGCTTGAGGCCAGCCTGAACTGCGTAACAAGACCCTGTCTCAAAAAGACAAAAAAAAAAAAAAAGAATACAGCGTGATGAAGACAAAATAGGTAGAGTTGAAAGGCATAGGGAGAAATTATTTAATCTTTTCAACCTTCAATCTTTTCCCTTACCTAATGGGAATAAAAATATTTCTACTTCTTAAGGCTGTTATATGAGCCAGCCAGATAGGTCAGCGGACTAAAGCTCCTGCATCCGCAGAGCCAGGCAGAGCACAGCAGTGGCCCCGCCCCCTGGCTGTGTGGAGAGGGCGATTGAGATCGGGCGTGGTGGTGCACACCTACAGTCCCAACATTTAGGAGGCTGAAAACAGAATGACCTCTAGAGTCCAGTCTACGTGCCACTCTGTACACCCTGTACACCCTGTACACCCTGTCCTAAATGAAAAAAAAAATAATAATAATAAAGCCATTACAAGGAATAACTAAGATAATAGGTGGACAGAATCGTTAATACTGTGTTTAAAGATAATGAGCACTAAATGTATGCTAATCTTATAGATTTGCTATGGACTAATAGAATGAATAACTTCAATGTTGTATTGCAGAAACTCCTTAGTATTGTTTTTAAGCTTTATTGAGACTCAGAATTCTATACAATCTCCATAGGCTCTCAGAACTCTCCTAGGAGGGCAGGGAATTTCTATACCTTTAGCCATAACATGATTTGCATATGTTTGAGGCACTCTACTAATTTATGGCTGGCAGCTATTTTCGATTTGTCTTCATTTTTCATAATTATATTCTCAAATTTTCTTTGTGAAAGTTTTCCTCATTCCCAGAAGGAGAGAGGCCCTTATTATTTTGGATAAGAACATGATTTTCTTAAGACACTTATGAGAAGCCTGGACTATTCATTGGTATTTTGGTTTATAGAACATTTAACTATCTTAGCTAGAAAAATGTGCGTGTTTTCCCCAAGACACTAAAATCCACAGGTGAAAGCCTGAGACCATTGGCTCCGTGTCCCAGTACATAATGGCAAAGGCATCCGGGCCTCCCTAGGCCTTCTCATGGCATCTACAAGAGCACATCAGATGAGGCTCCCATGACAGCTGACAAGAGGAGGAAGAACGGCAGGCTCCTGAGGATACCTAAGTGAGGTCCCACAGACCAGTGTGACCGGATCCCCTGACCACACTGCTGGATGCACCTTAGAGCAAGGATTTTTTGTTCTATTCATTTATTACATCTGGAAGAGAATTGATTTCTGTTGGCTTAGTCAAGGCACGGGAGGCAGATATTGGGAACACTCGTATGATTAGTCACCCAAGGTGTGTGTGGAGGGGGACTATGGCTGGTTTCACAAACTTAAAGGAAGGTAATTGGTGATCAAGAAACGTGGTCCTCTCTTGACACACTGCCATGAGAGCATGGACATAGCTCTCTGACACTAAATCTTAAAAATAACTTGGCATCTTCTCCTTTTGGTCTCTCAACAGCAGGTATCCATGTACCATTGCTACCAACTTTGGCGTCACTCAAAGCACAGAGGGACCTCCAACTTCGTCTCTAAGCAGCTTTGAGAAACTGAGCTCATTTGTCAACCAAGCTAAAGCCACAGAGGAATAAGGATGCTCTGTTCCTGGACACCATGGGCTCATGGGCTCTTGCACCCCACCTGCATCCTCCACCATGGCATGAGGACTACTTTGAATTCAGTTCAGCTGGAGGAGGACAAAGAAGGTCACCTGGGACGTACCAAGAGACCGCCAGGTGAGGAAGATCATCACTTCCATTTCCAGTCTTACCATGACACGTAATTACACAAGAGGAGGAGAAACATAGCCTATCTACCTGATCCAGAAAGGCATGGGAGGGAGGCCAAGTAAGTAAGGAGAATGCCACAGTCACTCATCTGAAGAACCGTGGCTTGGACGTGGCCACTGGTGACTTGCGGCATGAACGCCTGTGTGGACTTCGCTCCAGCTTTTAAAGTAGGATCAGAGATCCAAAGCACAGATCTGTCTTGAGATTTTATTTTGCAGTCCATTTCTATTTCACATTTTGAAAGACAAGTAATTTATTTGAAATCCAGCGAAGAGCAGAAGTTCACATTTTTTGATACATGTATTTCTTTTGTTAACTAGCTTTCTGAAATAACTATATCTTCCTAAGAATTTGGTAAAGAAGTTATATCTCACCCATTTTTCCTTAATGGAAAATTATAGGATGAATGATATTAAAAGCAAGAATCTGAGATTGGCGTAGGATGCTGAGAGGCCTTTGGAGGCATAGCTCTTGCCTGTGCTTCCGCGGGGCTCCACGGCTCAGAGAAGGCATCCGTGTTACTCTCCCGGTGCCCTCTGCTGCTATCATGCTGAAAGCCCTGACTCTCCCCACAGCTTCAGGTAACACACTAGCAAGGAGGAGCAGCTGTCCTCATCCTAATTGTCAGGCGTCAGGGACCTGTGATGGCCTCTATGGGCTTGGTGGGTGAGGAGGTTTATTACCCACTGACACGCCACTAAGGGAGAATTTGAGGCTATCTCTGGATTCGCCGGGGATTAGCTGTGTGTCATGCTACAGTCTTGCAGTCTGGCAAGGGCAGAATTCTAGGTTCTCCGCTCTGTCTTGGTTATTAAAGGTGGACTTGGCCAGAATTCATTCTTTGTTGTTTAGTTGCAGTAACACAGTTGCTGTCTAAAGTTTGCTGGTCTTGCTATGTTTTCTTTTTCTAGTCTTCTCCACAGAAAGACTAGCCTTTTGAAGACATTTGGGATCTACACCTTTGGCATTTCTAGTTTGATGGCTCTGTCACCTTAATCGTAACATGTAGATGGCAAAAAGCAAAGTAAACCTAGAAAATGTGCCCTTGGGTCCCCGTAGACTCAGCTTATAGATTTGTAGAAGACAGAGATAGTTGTCCCAAACCTTATTTAGGCTGAGCATTTGTTCTTCATTAAAACTTTTCTGTTTCTCTGCTATGAAAGGGACTGCAAGTTAGTTATGAAATATTTTTCCTGGACAAATTTCACCACTTGTACAAAAAAAAAAAAAAAAAAAAAAAAAAAAAAGTCAATGCATCCATTGTATGTGTTGTTTGTTTTTAAAAAGATGTCTATGCATAGTACCACGAAAATCTCACTTGTGAGAGGCATTTTGTAAACATTCAACAAATGTTTATACAAATTAATAGATTAATGAACAAATCATACATATAAAAATGTTATAAGGCTTATTCTAATAGATATTTAAGCTACTAATTTTTCACATTTTTTTTTTTAGTAGAATGCTACAGAGTATTTTCTCCCACTCCTATTGCCAGATGATATCAAGAACTAGAGACAGAAGGGGCTAAGGAGAGAGTTCTGTGCCTGGCAAACATAAGGACCAGGGTTTGATCCCCAGTACCACATGCCATACCAGTCCCTGAACTGGGCATGGTGGCGCCCGCCTATAATACCAGGAGGCTGAGACAGGAGAATCATCAGGATTCAGAGCTGTGTAGCGAGAGCCTATACCAAATACATAAATAAAATACTTTTTAAAATTAAAAATCAAAACTAGAATTTGGGATATAGTCGCTTCACAAAGCATGCCAAAGCCTTTCTATTTAATAAAATAAGTTGGCTGCAAGGCTGTGGGTTATTGTTAAACTGGTTAGCATATCTTAATGAAAGAATAATAGGTAGTGTCCTACTCCAGAAGAAAAATGACACGTAAGAAAAAAAGAAACTTGGATCACAAGAGGATAGAAAAATATTATACATTTATGATAAATTCAGATAATTTTTCGTGTTTTAGTTCACTAAAAAGACAAAGAAGCAATAGTGATTCCAGAACTTCACTTTGTTTTCCCAAGTCTGTGCTTTTTAAATGTCAAATACAAGGTTACTGTGACAGTTGTCAGCAGAGAGGAATTTCAGGCCTGCAAAATCACTTACCCAATTCCAGTGATTTAGCCTCTTCCCTTAGGGAAAGATCTAAGCAAACAACACACAGATAACATTTACCTGACATTTTCTCTTCTTCCTCTTGATTGGAAATTCAGCAGTAATTCACGTTCCCTTGGGCCCCTCTGGGGGTCAACATGATGCTGAGAAATTTTGAGAAAAAATGGACAACTTCCTTGCACCCGCAGGCAGCCTTTCCTAGGTCTGCTCCCTGAATGACCTCAGCTTATCAGGGAATACAAAGACTAAACAGGGCCTGAAGGAGCAGGGCCAGGGCCAGGGCCAGGGCCAGGGCCAGGGCCAGGGGATGCTGACCAGCTAACACGATTACTCGGGCTCGCTAGGGCTGATTCTGTCTGAGGGGAACAGCAGGCTTGACCCTTGTCTGGACTGAAATCATGTGAGAATCGCCTGTTAAAGATTCCCATGAGCGTGCATGGCGGCTGAGCGAAGCCTGAGTACTGCGGAACTCCGGCAGAGCTCCTGTGACCCGGAAGGACAGCGCCGTGCAGCGCTCCCGCCCCAGCCTGGCGGTGCCCTGGCTGGGAGCCCTGGATGCTCGCTGCCCAGGCTGGGACTGCTGAACACACCCGGCTCCTGCACGGGTGACGGCCTTTTCCTCTGCTCAGTCTTCTCACAGATGCAGAGCTGATCTTATTTCTGCATTTTTGACCTCAGGTTTCTCTGTGACACTGAAACCTGTTCTTTTCCGGGTCTTTTCGCAACCAGCGACTGAAATGCAAATACACCAGAGGAAGCTCTTCATTTCTTAATAAGTATTGGGACTGCAGCCAAGCTCCATCCCTCCTGAGCGAAGTTAAAACACATTACAATTATTAGAAATAACTGTCTGAAAGCAGTATCTCACATGTGGCTTTTGTATATTTACAACACTATTGTGTTCCTGATAGTATTAAAAACAATGAAAATAATGATTGAAATGCAATATGTATACATATATATATATAGAGAGAGAGAGAGAAGAGAGAGATTTTCTTCTTTTTATATTCAATGTTAAAATAAGGAAATATTAACAGGGAAAAGCAATTGCACTGTATTTCCCTACTTTTTTTCATTCTGCTTCCTGCTTCCCCAAAAGCGACAATTCTCTTTAACTTGGAGCATGATCCACACAGGTGTATATGTGGTCTTAGTCACTTTTCTCACTGCCAAAGTAAAACACCAAAGTTAAAGGAGAAATGGTTTATTTCAGTCCGTACTCGGCTGGCTCCAAGGCAGAGGGGCACACGCAGAGGGCAGCCATTCAGCATGCAGAAGACAGTGAACCAACCAGAAGGAGGGACCCGGGACTCTGTGTGTCCCTTGCACATGCACAAATTGGCCTTCACACCCTTAATTCTAGCCAGAGCTTGCCAAAAGCAGCCACAGACTGGTTTACTAATCACATCCCCTGGTCCCCGATCAGCACGCACGCACTAGAGCCTACTCAACGCCTGGACCCCATGACACGGTGAAGCTGTGGACGGACATCTACACGTCAGCTACAACATGCGGGTTCATAAGAACATCTAGCATCTTTTTTTGTTTTTGTTTTTCATTTGTGTATTTGGTGCAGCGTCTCACTATGTACCTTGGACTCATGCTGATTGTTTTGTTTTCAGCCTCCCCAGCTCTGGGATTATAGGCCTGCACCACCATGCCTGGCCTCTGTCGCTGGCTCAGTGCTCCCTGGGTGGGTGGGCATGGTATGCAGGACCCAGGATTAAACCACGGCCCCTGATGTTGCCAAAGTAGGTGCTTAGTCCGCTGAGCTATCTCATTGGCCCATTGTTTTTGTCTTTTAGCAAGACCCATACTATCATGCTGTATGTTTTAATTAACAGTATACAGCCGGGCATGGTGGTGCATGCCTGTAATCCCAGCACTCAGGAGGCTGAGGCAGGAGGATCTGTGAGAGTTCGAGACCAGCCTGGGCTACAAAACTGAGCTCAAGGCCAGCCTGAACTGTACATTGAGACCCTGTCTCCAAAAAGACAAAAAAAAAAAAAAAAAAAAACAGTATATAATGGTTTCACTCAATGTATCTTTAACATATATTGATTTATCTATTCATTTATGTATTATATAACTATATAGCTTTAATTTATTTGCTGTTTGGGAGCCGATGATTGGTGTTCTGTCATATGAATACCACGTATGTGTCAATTTTCTCACTGGAGAACACTTAATAAGTTTTCAAAGTAAAATCATATAATACTTCAGTGCATGCTACTGCATTCTTATGTTTTTGGTCCAATTTTTGTAGTCTTTCTACAGCAGTCTTTCCCATTATGTGTCAAACCTATTGGAATATCCTCAACTTAATTTCCTAAATCATGATTATAATTGTTTTAAATGATAGAATAGAGTTAAACAGGAGGGGATAGAGAGAGGGTAGAAATGGAATGGGACAGTAAGGGAAGGGATGGACAGAGCAGGGTGGGAAGGGAGGAAGGAGCAGGGAAGGGGGGAGGAGTAAGAGGGACAGGGGAGGAGGGGGAGGGAAGGAGAAGGGAGGGGAACACGGGGCAGGATAAAACGTTAGTGCACAAAACAGACGGCATTGTACACTCTCGAGGAAGAATGGCTATAATGCAAAATCAAACAATCACAGACGTTGGCAAGTCTATAGGGGAAAGATGTGCCTCTCAGTTGTGTACTGGTAGAAACACTACGGAAATTGGTATGGAGATGCCTCAAAAATATAAAAATAGGAGTTCCAATTGGTTCCCTTAGTTCTCCTCTAGATATCTTTCCAAAAGAGGTAAAGACAGCTTTCCTCAGGGTTGCGTGTGTGTACACGCACACACTGGTGCAGTTCTTAATAACCAAATCTTGGACACAACCTATATGCCCATCCAAAGATGGATGGACAGAAGATGGGGCTGGGGAGATGGCTCAGTAGAATAAATGCTTGCCTGGCAAACACAAGGACCTGGGTTTAATCCCCAGTCCCGAAAAAAAAAAAAAAAAAAAAATGGATGATGGATGGATGGACGAACTAAAGATGACATTTATATATTTTGGAGTATTGCTCTGCCATAAAGAATGCTGATCTTGAGTCATTTGTTGAACAAAGAATGTGTCTTAAGACCAACATTAAAAGAAATAACTTAGATACAGCAGTTGAAATACCATGAAGTATCTCTAATATAAAAAAAGAAACCTTCATATACAATAGTATCTTAGTTCATGAACACCTGTTTGAGAATGAGTCAGTTTCTGAACAGAACTGTTTGGCAAAATTTTGTTTCTCTTCACAAAATCGACATCTTACTTAGCACAGAAATAAAAGCACCAGCCCAGAACCATGAAATGAATTAAATCAGTGAAGCAAGTAGCACTGTGTATATAAAGTACAAAGTAAGACAGATAGAGAAAAAAGAAAAAAGGTGTTGTCGTCCATTGTAAACAATACGACTAAAACTATATTTGACAAACTGCAATTATCTTAGCCTGTGTTTTCCTGGCCAGGTCTTTAATCTGTATGTACTATTTATTATTATTATTTATTTATTTATTTATTTATTTTTGTCTTTTTTGAGACAGGGTCTCGCTATGCAGTTCAGGCTGGCCTTGGGCTCACTTCTGTGGCCCAGGCTGGTCTCGAACTCGCATCAATCCTCCTGCCTCAGCCTCCTAAGTGCTGGGATTACAGGCGTGCACCACCACACCCAGCTTATGTAATAATTAATTTTATAAGGTCTTAAAAGTAAGTGAGTGTAATGTATGAAAAATAAGAGGGGTGAAAGAGATGGGAGACGATGAACTGAAATGTGCTATATACATGCCTCAGCTCCCTGTGCTGAACTGTAATAACAAAAGCAAAAAAGGGGAAAATATTTAGTGTCCACCATTTAATAAAGCAGAATTTCTGGGTGCTGCAATACTGTATGTAGCACTAACCTTTGTTCTACAGGCTCTTTCCCTGTTTTTGCTTAAGCTGCAATAGTTTGTTCATTTGTTTGTTTTTTGCTGTTTTGTTTTTGTTCAGCACAGCTTAAACTACTGCACCTCACCCTTCCTCTAGGCTCTCAGTTGAGGCTCTCTGCACCTTGTTTCAGAGTTAGACAGTCTGCATGAGGAAGTGACTATGATGATTTCTAACATCTTCCACACCTCTGACACTGTGTGATCTTCCACTTCTGCTCTGTAAATCTATGCCGGTCCAGAGCCCCCACCCACTGCAACTGCTTTTGGCCAGCCCACGCAAGCAGTCAAATTTCAATAAGATTCAGGTAGTTCTATATCACAAAGTACCAAAAGAGACCAGAAGTCGGGGGCTGGCAAGATAGCTCAGTGGTCTAAAGCACCTGCTTAGGCAAGCTCAGGTGGCCACAGGGGAGCATGGTTAGATCCCGGCACCACATACCACACCAGCTCCAACCTCAGGGTGGGCTGAGCTGGCCAATAAATAAATAAATAAATAAATAAATAAATAAATAAATAGCAAAGAAAGAAAAGGAGAGAAACCAGAAATCTATCTTATCCTTTTTTGAAATAAAATATCTCTATTTACAAATTATACCTTTAAACGTTTATGCAGATGAAATATGCAGATTTAAATTTAACATGGAGCTTTATCTCTTTCCCGAAGTCTTTGGGTCATATACTAGCTAAGTAAAAGCAGCTGCAAGTTCAGCATCAGGCAAGCAAGGACAGAGGCGCTGCCTCCATCTAGGCAGGAGAAGGCAGCCTGCAATCGTGAGTACACAGCTATCAGTGTCTGTGCCAAGTCCATTTCATTCAAAGGTCTCTGGCCACCAGGCTAGTTGTAAAATATGACGGAACTCAATATATAAATATCAATGTTCTCAGGTCTTGCACGAAGTGCAATAGAAATTTCCAGTGAACGCAGACTTCTTCAATTCAAAACCTCTCACGTTAAAAATAGAAAATAGTTGCTTGCCTGGCAAACACAAGGACCTGAGTTCAATCCCTGGCCCTACAAAAAAAAAAAAAAAAAAAAAAAAAGAAAATAGTCTCCAAGAAAGAACTATTTCACCACATTATTTGTTGTTTTCTTCAACATTTATTTGTAATAGCACTTATAGCTCGTGATCCTTGCATTCCTCCCGGGGAGCTGGCCCATGACACTGTTGGCTTTTCACAGAATATCTTTTTTATAAATATATATTGATTATTTACTTCCTTTACCTAAATCTTACTGGGGCAATTGTGTACCCTGCATGCATATGTAACTTTTCTCATAATTTTTACCCAAATTACATGTTGTGCCTTATAAGAATTTATTTTGTCTCATTCTCACAACTTTTGCTAATGTATTCTTGTGTACAATTTATAGAAGAGACAAAAATCGTTTTCAGGCACTGGAAATGATTCTATGATTGAAAGATCTTATAAATTGTTTTCTGTATCAACTCGTACACATTTCTTCTTAACTGAATGTTCTTTCCCTTTACGGGACTCACAGATGTTGAATCTTTGTTGATCATCATTGGCCTCAACAACTTACCAAAAGAATATTCATATAAACTTAGTTATGCCAATGCTATTCCAGCTGGTTTCTTGCCAAAATACGCCTTCAAGAATGTGGGGTTCAAGGATTTAAAGGCCACCTCTTGTTGGCACTGATTTCCCTGGCTTGATATAATCATTCTTAATAGTGCCAAATATATTGCAAATTGTATGATAAATAGAAGATTGAATAATTCTTAAGAAAATCTCACCCCAGAAGGACATGCCTGACAAAATCCTAACTCACGGAAACTTCTTCAGGTAGCGCTCTGTCTTGTAGTGTGCAGCACTTGAGCTCAAATGTTCCTTAGGATTGCCCAGGGCAGGAGTACACGAGCTTGATCTCATGCCCTCAATCATCCACAGCAGTTTTGAACTTTATAGAAGATCAAATTCTCAGTGTGCTCAGACCTACTGCATAAGAAACTTTACTCAGATGGTAAAGAAAATCTACTAGTCTACAACTTCGTGATCCTCCCAGTGATTCCAATGCATATTTAAAGTTGAGAACTATTAATGTAAGGCACTCCCACACTCCATATTACATTTTTAAAACTGAGAAAGTTGGACCTGGGGGATAGCTCAGTGGTCCAAGCACCTGCCTGGCAAACACAAGGTCCTGGGCTCTGTATTGCATGCCGTGCCAGCCACTGAAACAGGGTATGGTGGTGAAAGCTTACAATCCCAGCTCTGGAGAGGCTGAGACAGGAAGGTCCCTGAGTCCAGGTTGCATAGGGAGACACTGTACCAAGTAAATAAATAAATCTATAAAAATAAAAATAAAATTGAGAAAGTAAAATACATTGGATGTAGTAGTCTCTTATGTACTAAATACTCTGATTCTCTGAATTTTCAAAGTCCAAGCAAATGTTCATTACAGATCCAACATGAAAATGTTTTTTTTCATGTGAAACCAAGAGGTACAACAATGGCAATTTAGAGGACAAAGTGATTGAGCTAAGTACATGTGATCTAAGTTTTGCTTCTGTGTAGTTCATTTTAATAATTATTTCACACGTAATTATTTAATGTTTTGCCTAACTTGAATTTTGAGAAATCACACACGTACCATTTTGATCATCGTAAAGTGGCATCATAATCATTTTTAACACAATAATTCTGTAAAGAATATCTAGCAACAAATGGACAATTGAACACACAAACATACAAATATTTTCTCTAAGGCTGTGGAGATAGCTCAGTGGTCCAAGCACCGGCCTAGGCAAGTGCAAGGACCCAGGATCGATCCCCAGTGCCACATGCTGCACCATCCCTACCCTGAGGGCACTGAGCTGGCCACTGAGTCCAAGTGTGGTGGTGCACACCTGTAATCCCAGCGTTGGAGAGGCTGAAAGTAGGAAGATCGCCATGAGTCCAAGCTGCATAGTGAGAGCCTATACCAAATATATCAAATATATACAGATTCAGGGATGGATAATAATGCTGTTTCACTAATAGCATTTTATTAATCTAGTCAACTTTCAGATCCAAAGATCACATCTTTATGTCCACATAAATTGTTAAGCATTATTGCAAGATGGTAGAGAATTTATAGTATTAGGATGATGTTCAGAAGAGTGTCTCAACAAGAAAATCTATGATCTATAGATAGGTAGATGATAAAGAGAAATCTAATATATATCTAGATAGATAGATAGATAGATAGATAGATAGATAGATATAAATACATGTCACAGAGTTCCTTGAGACAAGAATATTATCTTTCTTTAATGAAATAGCAAATAGGAATAAAAATAATAAAATTTATTTTACCAGTAGAAAAATTTGTTACTTAACCTATGGCATGTATAATAGTCTTTCTTCTCTGTAGCAAATAAATCAAATTTCATGTGTCTTATGGTAATCCAGAGTTGCATTTCCATCATGTATGAACCTTTCCTTTTCATGGTTGACTGAGAGCTATGTTTAAAATAGGGAAGACTTTAGAAAAAAGTCTGAGAACCTTCAGAATTGTCAAGAATGACTCTGAGCTTTTAAGAAGAAAAGAAGATGCAGCTTCTAACAAAAAACAAGAAAGCATCAGGAGCAAAATGAATTTCTATATTAAAACTCCTCCTCTGAAGTGTCTCTACTGTAACCTGGGGCTCCTTCCTACTTTTCGTTCAGTAAAATGTTGGCTAAGAATGGCATTTTCTTTTCAGAATGAGAAATTCAACACATTAATGTACATTGAAATAATTAGACATCAATTCTATTGATCACTACAGAAAGAAGAGCACTAAATTGAGGTTTAATATAGGCTCTGTAGACATTCTTACAATCCTAATATTGAAAATAAATTGAGAAAAAAATGCTGTTTTGAGTCACTGGACACTGACACTTCAAACACCAATGGCCCTCTAGTCTTTCCAGGAGATCCATTCTAATCCACCAGTTATGGGTGAGTGAAGTAAAACTGTGTGGGCGAGTTTGAAAATGGCCAACCACGTTACAGAGAAGAAAGGTGAGGTCAAAGTAACAGACATCCAGGGTTTTGCCTGTTCTCTAATGCTCTCTGTAGTCCCATGGGCTTCTTTCCTTCCTGGCTACCGTTGTGAGACACAGGGCTTACACAGGGCCTTTGTCTGCCTCCCCTTCCCCCTTCCTGGAAAGCGGTTCCCCCCTAATGGGGCATCTGTCACACTGCTGAGATGTCACTTCCTCTGGGACACCTATCATCAAGGAAAAAGAGGAAATGGATTCCCTGTTATCTGTTATTACATGAGCTATATGTAAGCCTTAATTAGAATGAATTATATGTAAGCTGGGGATATAGCTCATCAGTATAAGCAGCTGACTGGCAAGCAGATCCTGAGTTCAACCCTGAGTACAGAAAAAAGATAAATGAATAAAATAATAAAATAAAATAAAACAAGATATGCACTGTGAATTATATATTTAATATACGTCTTTTGGAAGAGATCTGAAGAACACCAAAGATGAGATCATTATCTACTTTGTGTTGTACATTGTTAATGGAAATAAAAGAAAAATGGGTACTGAATGGGTGAATAATCTTATAGCCTGATAATGGATACAGTAAAAGATGGTAAGGGGAAAACCAGATGCTCAGTATTTCCCCACACAATTGTTTCATTTTAGAAACCTCAAAAATAAATAAATAAGGCCCAGTGGGTTTTGTGGGGAAAATGTTTTTGAAGTTAGTTCATAGTGAACAGTTGGAAAATATGACTGTTGCTGGCTTTTTCCATAGACAGTGAAAAATTAAGGTGTTCTATATATATATATATATATATATATATATATATATATATATATGTATTTCTCGCTTTATGTAAGTACACAGTGAAGATGTATTTTTTTTTTTTTTGTCTTGGACCCTAGTCTGATTCAAATTACTTTCTCTGAAGAAGGTAATCATTTGCTTCGCTAGATTAATTTTAGACTAAAAACAATCAACTACCCTCCGTCTCATCAAAGTGGTAATGCAAGTCTCTGCAACAGTGCGAGGCTCACCACACTTAGCAGATTTCGCAGCAGCTGCGGAAGGCTAGAGTAAGGATCTAGCAACTTCTTGCCATTTCTTTAGAGTTTAATGACGAGTTTGTTGATTTTGATTTTGCCCACATTCAGAAAAAAGAGCAAGATTGTTTACTTGAAATACTGTCTCACATCCAAATACTGTCTTGCCATTAAAACAAAAGGATTTATCTGACAAAGAACAGAATGTACATTTCATTCTTGGAAAATCTTACAGTAAAAAGACTTAACTTGGGAAGCTCTCAGAGTTAATGTACCTAGGGGAAAGCAATCTAAAGCAGAAGTCATCAATGGCTGCAAAGAGGCATATGAGTAACATCAGGAAATAAAACCTAGGGTTGGTAACGGGGAACCAATTGATAGGAATTAGACGGAACACAGATCAGAGTGTGCAGAAAGTCAGTCAGTAAGATGTATGGGGAAGCAAGGGGTTCCCAGAGCTGGACTCTGCGGCCGCAAGTAGTCAGACACTGGCAGCACCAGCTTCTAATGAAGTCCCTCCGCCTACACCCCAACATGATAGTAAGGGTTGTGACAGCATCTGAGGAGACGTTCATGACGCTAGCCTTCCACACACATTCTGAAAACAACTGAATTAAATGAACAGGCACAAGTGCAAGGTCATGAGTTTGAACCCCAGGCCCACAAAATAAATAAATAAATAAATAAATAAATAAATAAATAAATAAATAAA
>PVJA010013763.1:0-48822 GCA_004027025.1 Myocastor coypus | reverse complement strand
AAAAAAAAAAGAAAAAAAAAAAAAAAAAAAAAAAAAAAAAAAAAAAAAAAAAAAAAAAAAAAAAAAAAAAATCAGGTCAGAAATAATCTCTTAGATAAAAAAAAGTCAACCATCATGAAAAAAAATTGTTCAGCACATCTAAAGAAGACATAAATTAAACAGAATAGAAAAATGCTGGAAATATTGAATAAAAAATATAGAAAGAATTAGAATGCATGAAACAGATTCAAACAAATATCCAGGAAATTAAGAATTCCACTGAAGCCGGATGTGGTGGCTCACGCCTGTAATCCCAGCACTCGGGAGGCTGAGGCAGGAGGATTGGTGCGAGTTCGAGACCAGCCTGGGCTGCAAAAGTGAGCTCAGGACCAGCCTCAACTGCATAGCGAGACCCTGTCTCAAAAAGACAAAAAAAAAAAAAAAAAAGAATTCCACTGAAATCTGGCAAAACCATTTGAATGAAACTGAAGATAGAATTTCAGACTTTTATTTTAAATATTTAAAATCTATTTATTTATTTATCTATTTATTTGGTAAAGGGTCTATTATGGTTTATGTCTAGTTGTCCCCCCAAAGCCTCATGCAATCATGGGGCATGGCTTCTATCGATTGAGACTTGATTCATGATCCCTGGGATTGTGTCTTAGTACTGATGGGATTATCGGTCTGAGTAGGGCTGGGACTATGGGTGTGGTCTAGGGTGGGTATCCTAAGGCAGAGAGCCTGATAGGAATATGAAGAGACAGAGAGACAGACTAGAGTTGTTGCTCTCTGCTGCCCTGCTTGGTTGGCTGCCTCTGCCACCATTTTGTTGCTGTTCCACTGCCATGAACTGGATGCTCTCTGCCCTGTTCCACTCAGCCTTGGGCCAGGCGAATATGGACTGAAACCTCCAGTAACTGTGAGCTAAATAAACCTTTCCTTCCTTCATTTCGAGTGTCGGGTATTTGTCCCAGCAATGAGTAAAAAGTAACTAAGACAGGGTCTCACTACACAGCTAGACTCACAGTGATCCTCCTGTCTCAGACTCCCCAAGCACTAGAATTACAAGCATGAGCCACCATGCCTGGTTTCAGTGGTGGCATGGTGTGCTCAGAGTTCCAGTACAGGCACAGCATGCAGTACTGAAGATGGAACTCAGGTCCTTGCACTTGCCAGGCAGGTGCTTAGACCACTGATGCTATCTTCCCAGCCCAGAATTTCAGAGTGAGGGCAGCATTATAGCTGGTGATGCTGAAATGAAAGATATCTTAACAAATAACAAGGAACCAGGAAATACGAATTCAACAGCTTCAAGATGATGCCAGTAAAAACAACCTAAGACTGATAGGTGTCAAGGAAACAGGAGTCAACAAAAATGACATAAAAAGATTATTTGCTATAGAACCAGGAAATTTCTCAAGCATGGGAAAAGAATCTAACATACAGTTAACTGAGGCATATAGATCTCTAGTTAGCTATAACTTGAATAAATCTACATTCAGATATATAATAATCAAAAGCCCAGACATTCAACAAAAAAAATAGAATATTAAAAGCTGTAAAAAAAAAAAAAAAGCTGTTAAGAGAAAATAAATGGATCACTTAAAATGGAAAGCCGTTCAGAATCATGACAGGTTTTTGCACACAAACCATCAAGTTAAGAAGAGCTTGGATTGAAGTATTTCAGGTCACGAAAGAAAACAACTTTGAACTCAAATTGATGTACCCTGTAAAACTATTTATCCAATTTAATTGAGATATAAGATACTTCCATGACAAAGAACCACTGAAGAAATTCATAATCACCAAATCAACCCTATAGAGAATACTGACCGATATTCTAGAAAGAGACAAAAATGACTGCAACTTCAAGAACAACAACATAAAGGAGCGAGCAACTAAACTGAGGGGGGAAAATAGGAAACCTACAGCAGGAAAATAACATAACAAAGATAAACCAATGCATAAAAGTTATAACCATCAATGTAAATGGTCTCGATTCACTAATCAAAAGAAGCAGACTGACAGAGCGGATCAGGAAACAAAATCCAACAATATGCTGTATACAAGATACACATTTAACTCACAAAGAAATCCATAGACTGAAAGTCAAAGGACAGAAAACAATAATCCATGTGATGGAAACCCAGGGGGAAAAAAAAAAGCAGGGTAGCTATGCTGGTTGCTGATGATGTGAAGTTCAAACCAAGAGCGATCAAAAGAGATCAAGGTCACTACATATTTGTTAGGGTAAAACTGAAGAGAAAGAGAGACCAATCATAAATATATATGCACCCAATGTAGGAGCACCCACCTATATAAGACAGATTTTCACAGACCTGAAAAATCAAATAAGCAATAACACAATTGTAATGGGGGACTTTAATACCCCATTATCACAAAGAGATAGATCAACTAGGTGACAAATCAACAAAATAAAATAAAATAATGAGTAAACTAAACTTGTAAAAAAAAAAAAAAAAGGACTCAATAGACCTTTATAAAGTGTACCACCCAACAATATCAGAATGCATATTCTTCTGAGATGCACATGGTACTTTTTCAAAATAGACCATATGCCAGCATGTACAGCATGCTTAAGTAAATACAAAGGAATTGAAATTATCCTATGCTAGGCTGGGCATGGTAGTGCACACCTGTAATCCAGCACTCGGAGAGGCTGAGGCAGGAGGATCGGTGCAAGTTTGAGACCAGCCTGGGCTACAAAAGTGAGTTCAAGGCCAGCCTGAACTGCATAGCAAGACCTTGTATCAAAAAGCCAAAAGAGAAAGAAAGAAAGAAAGAAAGAAAGAAAGAAATTATCCTATGCTTATTATCTGACCATAATGTAATGAAACTGAAAGTCACTGACAAAAGAAATTGCAAAAAATTCCATAAATATATGGAAATTAAGTAACATTCTCCTGAGCAAACAATGTGTCACAGATGAAATTAAAGAAGAAAGTAGGGGCCCAGCAGGATGGCTCAGTGGTCTAAAGCGCCTGCAGGCGGCTGCAGGGACTGCGGTTCGATCCCCGGCACCACATGCTGCGCCAGCCCTGAGGCTGAGCCAGCCATAAAAATAAATAAGCAAATAAAGAAAAAAGTAAATAATATTTAATATCAGACAAAAATGCAGATACAACTTACTGGAATCTGTAGGACACAATGAAAGCAGTCCTAAACAGGGAAATTTATAGCTATAAATTCTCATACCAGGAAAACACTGTGGTCCCAAATAAACACCCTTATGCTGCACCTCACACTTCTAGTCAAACCCAAAAGCAAGTCAAACCCAAAGCCCAAAGAAGGCAGGAAATTATAAAGATCAGAGCAGAAATTAGTGCAATGGAGGTGAAGAAAATAATACAAAGAATTAATGAATCAAAGCGTTATTATGAAAGAACAAATAAATTTTTTAAAAAGCAAAGAAAAAATTAATATTCATGGAGTGCAAATGCGAAATCACTACAGACCCTATAGAAATTCAGATAATCATCAATATCTACTTCAAAAATCTTTACTCTCACAGGATGGAAAGTAGCATAGTAGGATACAAGGTCAACACTCAAAAATAAGTAGTTTTCTTTTTTAATTTTTTTATCTTTTATTTATTATTTATTTATTTATTTGGTACAGGGTCTTGGTGCATGGCTCATACTCACAGTGATTTTCCTATCTAAGCCTCTCGCTGTCTCATTAAAATTAATTTTTTTTGAACCCCTCCTGCCCAAGCTCCATTACCAAACCCGTCATACATCTCGTCTGGCAACCGATCTGGTCCACGAGCCTACCAGGAGTCCTCAATTCCAAAGCTCCACCTCCACCTACAGACCAGATGCACAGGGCTTCACAGCAGCCAGCAGCCCGAGCTCCGACACGAAGCCGGGAACTTCAATAGGGGAACCAACTTGGAGGCTCCAGACCAAAGGCCTATAGACACTCACAGCATAATGCCACCAAAGTGCAGAGGTTGCTTCCATACAAAATGATAACAAGGAGTAGGATGCAATCTCAGGGCCCGAGCCCACCCAAATCAAATAAAGGAGACACTACCATGGAAGAAAATGGGATTCATGCAGATGAAACCTCTGAATTGGTAGCATCTGAGGCAGACACACAAGTGCAGAAACTTATAGAGCAACTGAGATTAGAGATAACATCTGAAGTAAAAAAAGAAATACATGAAGCGGAAAAAGGACTGGAGAAATGTATAGAGGACTCAGAGCAGAAATAATATCTAAAGTGAACGAAGACATGTCTAAATGACCTTCAGTCTTCTAGTTGTGTCCTCAAGGGGAATCACCTCTCCTCTAGCTGTAGGACTGAAGTTGCGGAGACCCAATCAGCCTTCATAATTTGGCCGAAGTACAGCATACGATTAGCACAGCCTTGAACGTACTTGCTACTACACTGAGCAAGCAGATTTAAAAAGAACAGGACCCAGGGGTGTGGAGATAGTTCAGTGGAATAAGTGCTTGCCTGGCAAGTGTAGGGTCCTGAGTTCAATCCCCAGTACCGGGGGAGGGAGGGGGAAGAAAAGAAAGGAAAAAGAACAGGGCCCTATAAATCAGGATGCAGACACTTGGAAAGAACTTCATAAGGTGAGAACTCCTAAAATCTGATCAAATTTCTTTCTTTCTTTCTTTCTTTCTTTCTTTCTTTCTTTCTTTGTTTTTTTTTTTTGTTTGTTTGTTTTTGTTTTTGTTTCTTTGTTTTTTGTTTTTTGTTCTTTTTTACCAGGAATTGAACTCAAGACTTGCCAGGAAAGCACTTATGCCTCTGATACATCTCCCCAGTCCTGATGAGACTGTCATGCCAGAGGAAGAGACAGTCTGCCCTCAGGGGCCGGGCATCCTCACCCCAGCAGCTGTGGCGTCAGCCTCCTCTGCTCTGCCCAAGGGAACCGAACCCACCGACACAGTGAAGACTTCCCCACGCAGTTGCCCAGCAAGACTGTGGATGACCCTGACTGCCCACTTTTGCCTCGAGGCCTGTGCCCTGATTCACACCTCAGAAGGCTCCTAGAGGGCAGGGGTACACAGCCTGACCCACAAGGAGGCCCACATGCTCCCAAAAAACGTTTTGAGTTTTATAATTCTAATAAGCAGGGCCTGGGGAACAGACCTGGGAATGGACTTCAAGAGTGTGGGATAATGGTGCAAGAAACATCAAGCTGGCTCAGGCTACGCGTCTTGGCAGGCCCAGGAAGCAGTGACCCGGCCTCCACAGTGTGCTCACGGAGAGTCAAGGGGTGCACACAGTGTGCTCACGGAGAGTCAAGGGGTACCCCTTGATGGGTAAAATATGGACCCAGAGATGGCCCACTATAAGGGCCCTTGAGAGGTCGGATGTACCTTGGTTTACAGTCAGAGAGGGGTTCCAGGGGCTCAGGGCTAGGGGTGCACTGTAGTGCACCTTCTGGGAGAAGCCCACTCCTTCATACTCAGGCCCAGAAACTGCATCCTTCACAAACAGGTCGGTGCAGGGAGCAGTGGTACCTGTAAGGGCTCCGCCATCCCTCTTCTCTGAGTGTCAGGCCTAGTGATGAGGATCACAGTCACCCACATGAGATGTGTACAGGTGACAGGCATAGCTGGAGCCCAGGGTGCCAGAGGCCACGTGGCAGCTCTCAGCTACCAAAGACCAGGTCAATGAACTCACCAATGGGCAGCAGCCAAGGTCAGCAGGATCTGACCCAGGCTGACCTGTGGTGCCGACTTACTAACCACGGGCTACTCAGCACTGAGCTTGTAGGAAGCCCACTGAACTTCTGCTGGATTTGTAAAAGCAGAAGAATATCAGGGCAAAGGAACAGAAGCCTGCCTCATCCCATAACAAAAGAGAACCATAGCCCCTTAGCCAGCTCCCATTCTTGAGCCAGTTTGCAGACCCAGAGCCCCGGGATAAAGGGGGACACTGGGTGTCTGTGAGGAGGGACCCTGGAACACCACCAAAAGCTTATGCTATCGATCTTTCTGCCACTTTTTCCCAAAGGGACCTAGGGCCCATTACCAAGGTAGTCAGACCCTGGGGAAAGGGAGAGAATTTCAGCAACTACTGCACACAGGTTCTTCACTGACTCTGGTTCCAGGAGACCTGCGATGTCCTTGTGGCCCTCCAGGAAGAGTACGAGCCAAGGTCCAGCTCACAGTGGGCCAGGAGATCTTCTCTAAATCCATCCTGTAGTCACTGCTCTAACACACACAGTTGGGGTCGACACACTCAGTCCTTGGCAGGACCCCCAGCCTGGCTCCCTACCTGCCTGGTGGAATGGGGCAATTACAGGGAGAAAGTCCACATGGAAGGCTTTAGTGTTGTCTCGGCCTGAGAAAGCAGTGAAGAAAAACAGTAGCGCATCCCCGGAGGACTTACAAAGATGAGTGCCCCTGTCCAGGTCCCACCATGTCCCCGTCTAATGCTCCTAGGTGGCCCGTGCAGAACTCAGATGGGTCTTGGAGATGGTGGGGGGTCACTATAAGCTCAAGCAAGTGGCGAGTGTGGCTGCAGGTGCTGCGCCAGGTGCGGTTTCCTTACCTGAGCAGAGGACTGTATCTCCTGGTGCTGGCAGGCAGCTGCTGATTTGGAAAATGCCTTCTTCTCCACAACAGCCTATAAGACCATCAGAAACACTGTGCTTGCAGCTGGCAAGGCCGGCAGTGCGCCTTCACGGTCCTCCCTCAGGGTTCTGTGTGTTCCCCAGCTCTGTGTCACAGCTCAGTCCACAGGGAATTGGATGGCCTTTCTCTCCCACAAGGGGTCACGCTGGTGCCTTCTACTGAGGACGCCGTGCTAATAGGGCAAGAGGCTGCAGCAACACTAGAGTTCCTAGTGAGGGCTCTCATATCGGAGGATACGAATTCTGGTTTTTCAAACTAAAATGAGACTGTAACTGCATGCTGGGAAACAGAAGGCATATGGCTGGCGTAGGGGCCAGGGGCACCCGGGCACTTTCTCTTACGATTTCCTTGTACGCTCTGGACCTGGCTCGAGCACACATGGTAGACTATGGTGTGCGCATTTTACGGCTCAGTGGGTCAGGTAACACCCAGCTCATGATGGGCCAGGGGCAGGTACTAATAAATAAAACTAAAATCCAGGGTGTTTTTACCTCAGTGAGACTGCTAAGAGGCCAGTGGTGTGGGGCGTGTAGAGCTTTCCAGCCTCAGGCGAAGGCTAAGTTGTTGCATCCGGCTTCCCGGACAACCAGGAATGAGGCATGACACCCAGCGAGCCCGTTTGGATTTTGGAGGCAACACATTCCTGGCTCAGGTGTCCTAGTCTGGCCTATTTACGGAATGACTCTGAAAGCTGCTACTTTTGAGTGGGATCCAGAACAAGAGAAGGCTCTGCAGCAGGCCCGGGCTGCTGTGCCAGCGGCTCTGCCACCAGGGCCGTGTGACCCTGCGCATCTCTCTTAGCTATCTCTCATTGCTGAGATAAAACACCCAACACCCAAAGTTTGAGAAGAAAAGGCTTATTGAGCTCACAGCTTACAGCAGAAGCACAGTGCTTAGCCAGCTGGCTCCAAGGCAGGGGGCCTGGCAGAGGGGTACTGCTAAGGAGAAACAGTCCACAGCAAGTGGGCAGGGAGAATGCGCTTGCCCTTTCTCCGCTCCTTATATTTTATACAGTGCCACCCTAGGCAGGTGTGGCACTCATACCCTTAATCCTCCCAGGCCCATGCCAAACCAATGAGTGGGCTAATTTAGTAATCATGCACCGTTAATCCCAGCGTCACACACTGTGGAGCCAGCCCCGTCTGAGAAGCCTCCCCCATGGCTGCATGAGGCTTTTGGGGACATCTTGGGGGACAACATCCAGTGGCATGTGAAGTAGCAGTGGCAAGTAGAGATGCTGTTTAGGCCACATGGGGGCATCACAATGGAAGCCTTTAGCATCTTGGATCAAGGCTCTGCCATCTCCTGCAGACAGCTACTCTTGGCCTGCTGCTGGGTCATAGTAGCACCTGAACACTGGACAGTGGGCCACCAGTTGTGGCCTGAGTTGCCCATCATGAGCTGGGTGCTATCTGGACCACTGAGTCATAAGGTTGAATGCCCACAACAGTAGCCTACCATCATATGGAAGTGGTACATGCGTGCTCGAGCCAGGGCAGGTCCAGAATGCACAAGTAAGTCAAAAGAGGAAGTTGCCTAGATGCCCATGGCCCCTACACCTGGCATATCGCCTTCCGTTTCCCAGCATGCACTTCTGGCTCATGTGTGCACCGTATGATCAGTGCCAGAGGAGGAGGAGGCCAGGGTCTGGTTAACCACAAGTATACAGCTGCATCGTTGCAGCCCCTTTCCAGGACATCCCTGAAAGACAGTGGTCCCAGCCAGCTTGGGACATTGTCACAGTGGGCGGAACTTCAGGCTGTGAGCCAGGTGACACATTTTCTAGAAAGTAAAAACCAGTCTGGTGTGGGCCTAGGTGCTGACTCATAGGCTGTGGTCAATGGTCTGCCCAGATAGTCAGGACTTGGCAGGAACATGGCAGCAGAACTGGTGACAAAAACAGTTAGGGAAGGCCGGGCGTGGTGGCACACACTCATAATCCCGGCACTTGGGAGGCTGAGGCAGGAGGATCAGTGTGAGCTCAAGACCAGCCTGGGCTACAAAAGTCAGCTGCGCTCAAGGCCAGCCTGAACTGCATAGCAAGACGCTGTCTCAAAAAGACAAAAAAAAAAAAAAAAAAAAAAAACAGTTGGGGAAAAGGCACGTGGAGAGGCTGCCCCATAGGCGCAAGGGATGTGAAATATTCGCAGACCGTGTAAATGCTCACCAAGAAGCGAGCTCAGCAGAAAAGACTTTTTCAAGTGGGGAGATGACTCCCTCTCTAGGTAGAAGTCAACTTCTTTCCTCAGTAACCCGCCACTGCCATACGGGCCCACAAGCGGAATGGCCACAGGGGCAGAGAGGGAGGGGACGCCTGCGTGCAGCAACACGGGCTCCACTCACCAGGGCTGACCTGGCTCTAGCTGCTGCTGCATGCCTAGTCTGCTATCAGCAGAGCCTGACACTGAGTCCCCGATAGGACACCTTTCCCTGCGGTGACCAGCCTGTGACATGGGGCAGGTTGATTGTATTGGGCCACTTCCATCATGGAAGGGCCCGTGCTTTGTCCTCACTGGCATAGACACATATTCTGAATATGGATCTGCTTTCCATATGCATAATGCATCTGACGAAACCACCGTCCGAGGACTTACAGAGTGCCTCCTCTCTACCTCCTCTATCGTGGAATTCTACATAGCATTACCGCTGATCAAGGAACATGCTTCACAGCCAGAAAGCCAGGCCACGGACCACGGAATCCACGGTCTTACCATGCCACCCACCATCGAGAAGCAGCTTGGTTCATAGAATGGTGGAGTGGCCTTTGGAAGATGCAATTATAGCACCAGATAGGGGGCAACACCTTACAGGGATGGGGCCAGGCTCTCTGGAGGTTGTGTGTGTCCTGCGTCAGCCTCCACGTTGTGGTACTGTGACTCCAGAGCCAGGATTCCCCAGTCCAGAAGTCAGAGGGTGAAACGGAAACCCTCGCCATCACTCCTAGGGGTCCATTACCAAAATTTTTGTTCCCTGTTCCTGTGACTTTATGCTCTGCTGGCCTGGAAGTCTTAGTTACAGAGTTACAGAGAGGTAGGCTTCGGTGAGGAAGCACAAATAAGCACTCCACGAAGCTAAGACTTCTCCTGGCTTCTCCTCTTGTGGGCTCCTTGTACCTCTCTCCCAACAGGCCTGAGGGAGTTGAAGTATAAAGGGTAAATTGATGGATCCCGACTAACAAGAGGAAGCCAGCTGAGCGCTTCATAATGGAGGTAAGAATACATCTGGAGTGCGGGAGACCCCCTAGATGGTTTCCTGGTATTACCGGGCCCTATTATTAAGGTCAATGGGAAACTGAAATAGCCTAATCCAGGCTGGGTGACAAAGGGCCCAGAACTTTCAAACTGAGGGGTGAATCACCCCACCCAGGAATGAACCAAGACCTGCCGAGATGCTGGAAGAAGGCCAAGGCAAAGCCAGATTGGCAGTGGAAGAAGGAGGTGCTGAACAGCAGTCAGGACCACACACCCTGCTCTAGACACAGGCCTTGTAATTATGGCCCTCCCGCCTTGTTAACCTGCACCTGGGTGTATAGGCACTTATTATGCAGATACCTTTTTTCTTCTTCCTTGTAGCTTATCATGGATTGACTTAATATCAGTACTTAAGTGTTGTTAAATCTGCTATTATAGAGCTATGAGCTATCAGGGAAGAATAACAAAGCAAACTTGGCCTCCTCCTCTGGGGAGGGAACTAGCGCATCTCCATTTGTGCCAAGGACAGTTGTGTCACCTTGAGCAGCTAGGAGCTGGTCATTGTGCTTAGAGCCTGGGTGTGGGTCAAGGAGATGTGACCCAACAAGGGCTGGACTGTGACTGTCATTGTGACGCACCCCTATTATCAAGGAATAAGAACCACCTTGCCTACCAGCAGAGCCCAGTGTTGAGCGTTCTGTGGATGACCAACACGTAGACTGGTAGCCCCACATGGAATAAAAAGAAAAAGGGGAAGCGGGATGTTTTTGAAGTGCTCCAGCCTCTCTGAGCAGACGCAGCCCTTGCTGTTGCCACCTTGGGCGTCGGTCTCCTTGTCTCCAGTTTCATCAGTCTCCCAGCTCAGAGTGGCTCCAGCAACCCTCCAGGGAGCTGCCAGGCTTCCGGCCTGGGGCCAGGGTGGTATTCCTGGCCCCTTCTGTTCTATGGCTTCCAGCTTGGGCTGAGCAGCGGCTGGCTCTCAGCACACCGGCGCCACTGCAGGCTCTCCCACCGCCGACCCTGGAAGCCTTTCTAATACCCACCCCCAGTATAACTATGGATTTCTCCCCACGCTTCTCTTCCCCTAGAGGCCCTCGCCAACACGAGTAGTATGGTCTGTGCTCACATGTGACCAGCTGCTCTCCATACAGGTCACGACAGCCCCATGTCATGGGAATCAGCACAGGTTTTGGACTTGCAGGCACAAGGTCTGGCACTCTCCACAGAGCCCTCGACTACTTAAAAGTCTCAGTTTTTTCCATCTACAAAGTGTAAGTAATTGACCCCAACAAAGGGGACACGGAAACAAAGGTGACCCTGACTGAACCCCCCAGTTTCACACGCTCTAGCTCCTGGCTTTGATCAGCAATTTGAGCTAAGATGCACACCCCAGGAACTGAGCTCTGGGTCACACGGCTGAGGTGGTTGCCATGGGAACAGTTCCTAGGTTGTCCTTCAGGAACCTGGGGGCAGCGCAAACCACTTGAAAGCACTGAGCCCTCTCCGGGCCTGCATGGTGCCATTTGCCATCGGTGGACCAGACTTCCTCTCTTCACGATGCAAAAGAAACTGCTAAGTGTGACGCCTGTGAAGAGCTGTGAAGCTCACTTCCTGTGCTCAGACCAGCAGCCATCTTCCCCACCTCAGGCCACCTCATTTCTGTCCTCCACAAACACTGAGAAAACCTGTGTCCCAGGAGGCAGGCTGGAAGCCAGCTCCCTTGTTTCTGCTCAACTAACTGCCCAGTGAATGACCCTTCTCTCTCACAAAACTCACTGTCTCAGGGATCTGCCTCCTCCACAGAAGGCAAACGGGGCCCGGCCTGGTGACGGCATTAAACAATCCTAGATGCTCAGCTTCCCTTTTTTTTTTTTTTTGGGGGGGGGGGGGCAAGACCGGGGACTGAACTCAGGCCCCTGCACTTGCCAGGCAAGTGCTTATTCTACTGAGCTATCTCCCCAGCCCTTCAATGCTCATCTTGTCGATCCAAAGTCATCCAAGTAGAGGGGCCCAGCAGTGGCCTAAAGCACCTGCTTAGGAAAGCTTAGGTGGCTTCATGGACCGCGGTTCAATCCCCGGCACCACATGCTGAGCCAGCCCTGCCCTCAGGGCAGGCTGAGCTGGCCATAAAAATAAATAAATAAACAAACAAAAGTTCTGAAACAAGAAAAAAATAAATAAAATAAAAAATTCTTTAAAAAAAAAATGAAAAGAAAGGAAAGGAAATCATCGTGGACACTGGAGCTGACAGGGACCTTCAGTGTGCTCTCCCCAACACCGCAGGGAGCGCAAAAGGAACAGCCGGACACGAGGTCTGGCGTTGCCTGGGTCCCTGCCCTTGAACCCTTGGTCTCAACTCTTGGCACCTATGTGAGGGAGGGAAACTTGCTCTGTAGGTTTTTTTGGAGTCAATGCAACAGGGGCCCAGCATGCAGGACCCCAGACCAAGCCCTCCCCGTACGGTCCCCACCTCCCAGGTCCCGAGTGGCGAGTGGCGTTCCTAGTCCCTGAACCACTACTGCCAGGCTTGCGAGGGCAGAGGGCGGAGCCTGCTTGCTGATGGCCAATAGGAGGCTGCCGCCAAAGGACATCTGCTTCCAATCAAGATTCCAGATCCTGTGTTCCTTGATCAGCCTGGGATTCCTTTTCCCCTCCTCCAAAACAATCAAAAGCACTGTGCTAGGTCTGCCATTTCTACATGGGCTGGAAATGTTCTTTAGTGAGACACAAGTCAGGCCCAGGACAGCACGGGGATAGCTTTCCCTTCCGGCCAGAGAGCCCAGGCCATTGCTACACCAGTTTGCCAAGGACAGGTAGGGCCACGGTCCTCCCTGACCTCCCCCGCCGCTGCTGAACATACCCCAAGTCCCCTACAGAAAATACTGTCGCCATTCAGCCAGCAGGAGGCTCAATCTTGTGGCTCTGGGACGCGCGAGCGCTCATCGGTCCCACTGTCCACGGCTGCACAGCGTCCTACGGTCTATGTGCGTGGAGTTACATCTGTCTAATGTGCACTGATTTGAGACAAATGCTCACTGTGCAGTGCAGGTTGCCCTTGATCTCACTGTGAGGCCTAGGGTGAGCTCGAACGCACAGCGATCCTCCTCTCTCAGCCTCCTGGGTGCCGGGATCACAGACGTGTGCCAGGACACCTAGCGGCGTAATTATTCCTTTAGAAATTCTTAGCAATAGAAGACCTCGGATAGGGGGCGTGCAGCCTTTGTAAATTAACACATGTGTCTTCAAAGCCCTTACCGGTCTGTAGCACTGCCGGTAATCCAGGCTTTGTCTGTCTCCTCATCGAGGGAGGCCTCACCAGGCCGAGGGCGGAAGCTTCAGTGTGCGTTTCTTCAGTCGCTCGCTAAGCAACCTTTTCAGCTGGCTCGCTGAAGCTGCACGTCCGCGCGAGGGATCATGGGTGTTCTGAGCCACGCCTGCCTCGGGCCTTAGTGAACACCCTCGTGTTTGCTTATTATCCACCTGGGCTGCTTACACTAAAATTCCCCTCGGCACCCAGTGCTGGTTTTTCTGGAGAATGTTAACATTTTCATTGAGTCATACGTTTTTTATCTGTTTGTTTGAAAACAAGCAAAAGTTAGTGAAGGCGGCATCAGGGCTTGGCACATCTTAGGTGAGTACTCTACCACCGAGCTACACCCTCATCCATTTTAAAAACGAAGGGAGGGGTTGGGGAGATAGCTCCATGGCACAAGGGCCTGCCTGGCAAGTGCAAGGTCGTGAGTTCGAACCCCGGTCCCTCAAAATAAACAAACAAATAAATATTGAGGGAGCCAGGGAGATAGCTCAGGAGCCTAAGCACCTGCCTGGCAAGTGCAAGGACCCAAGTTTGATCCCAGTATTGCATGCCATGCCATCCCCAGAACTCCAGAACCCTGAGCACATTGTACCAGCCCCAAAACTGAGCATCGTGGCACACACCTATAATCCCAGTGCTCCAGAGGCTGAGACTGAAGGATCACTACAAGTCCAAGCCAGGTAGTGAAATCCTGTACCAAACAAACAAATAAATAATTTTTTAAAAAAAATATGGAGATAAACTCAATAGTTACCTGGGCCTGTAACCCTCCTGCCTCACCCTCTTGAGTAAATTGGACTACAGGCACACACCACCATACCCAGCTAATCTATAAAAGTGTTTCTAACAAATACAGCCATCGCTGACATTAACTATAAGCACAAATGGGGAAGAACTCACAGAATCATAGACGGAGGGTCTCAGAAGGCTTGGCCTGCTATAATCCTGCCTGATAAAAGAGCTGTTCTTATTCTTTTGTTTCAAATATACTTAAATTCAAGATAATTCTGCCCTAGTCAAGAACAACACTACACCTCGATGAAAACTTCAGCCAAACAGCTGTTATCAACTAAGATTTGCTCCACCTGTGTCACTGTCCTGAGTGGGAGGGTGCGCAGAGGGCGGAGCTGCCAGCCTTTTTCTGATGTGAAGGGGCAGCTTCTGGTCAGCTCGGTACACACCTCTGTGCAGCGGCCTGGCCCCAGCAAAGGTGAATCTGTTCTTCTGCCCTTCGTGCTGTGGCTGAGGGGAGGGGCTGAGTGTGACCCCTCAGATGCCAGCTCTTGGCACTATGTCTTGCCCGCTCACCATGGACAGGGCCAAGAGCTGCACAGGACCAATGTGGCCAGAGTCCAGGACCCCAAGTGGCTCAGGTCTTTGGAGCTTACTGTGACCTCAGCCTGTGAGTCTCCCCATAGCCTTCACAGCTCTGTGTCATCCCCGACTGCAGAGAACAGACTGCTGCTCAGGCAAAAGTGTCTCCTTGGGCTCCAAGTTTCTATGTGCTTTATAAGAAGTTGTTGAGGGTTGGGGAGATAGCTCAGGGGCACAGTGCCTGCCAGGCAAGTACATGGTCCTGAGTTCAATCCCAGCTTCTGCAAAAAAAAAAAAAAAAAAAAAAGTTGTTGAATTTTTTATATACATCCACTAATGGAGTATATAAATTTTCAGTTTTTTGTGTGGGACTGGGGATTGAACTCAGGTCATTGCACTTGCCAAGCAAGTGCTTATTCTGCCAAGCTATTTCCCCGCCCCCTGAATTTTCATTTTAAATAACAGAATTTATTTTACACTTTTGTTTTTTAATTTTAATTTTCATTAGTCTGAGATTGCACTGCAGGAAGTTGTGCGTGGTCACGGCACAGCTCACGTCTTTTTCTCCCCTCCCCCACTCCTCCTCCTCCTCCTGCTGATCCTCCTCCTCCTGCTGATCCTCCTCCTTCTGCTGATCCTCCTCCTCCTCCTCTTGCAGGTTCCCTTCCTTTTGGAAAAAGACCCATCTCCCTGCTTCCTATATTTGCTCTTTATTGGTTTATACTTTGGATTTCCCACACAGGAGACACTGCACTCCACTTGAACTCATCTACACACTATTTAAAATCAGGGGCACTATGTCATGTGCCAAATGTCTTTCGTCATTTTACCAAATGACATCACATTCATCAGGTGACTTGCTTCTCCTCCTGTAGCTCATGACACCGTCCACCACTGGTGTAGAGTGACAGAGCTGAGTAGACTCATTCTCTGTGTGTGTGTGTTGGGCCTTTTTATTTATTATAGTACTGGGAATTGAACCCAGGACCTTGCCCTTGTGAGACAGGCACTTGCACCTCTGAGCTACATCCCCAGCCCCAGATCTGTTGTTTTGTTGTTGTTGAGTTTGTTTTTTGAGATAGGGTCTCACTATGCAGTTCAGGCTGTCCTTGAACTCACTTTGTAGCCCAGGATGGTCTCCAGCTTGCAACAATCCTCCTGCCTCAGCCTCCAGAGTGATAGGATTGTAGGCAGGCACCAGCACAGCCAGCCTAGCCAGCCTGCCCAGCCTTGGTGGTCTGCAGAGCTGCCTCCTTCTTCCCCCTCCCCCTCTGACTAGTGCTACCCAGAGGTCATTTGTCCCTTAACACAGAGGGCATTCCCAGCATGGAGACTGCAGAAGCAGCTTCCCCAAGCCCCCACCCCCGAAGTTCCCTGAAATCCCTGCAGCCTGATGTCCCCAGGAGCTCTCACTGCCATCACTGTGCACCCAAGGGCCCCACTTGCAACACAGCCACACAAGGACACCCATTCCAGAGCGGCTTGCTCCCTGAAGCAGGGCCTCTGGGACTTGCATGAGTGCCAACCCGAAGCTGGTGGTGTCTCTGGGCACCTTTTTACGGCAGACTCGGACCTGCTTCCTTCCCTCCTGAGCTGACAGCGGCCCACCTTCCCTGTCATCATAAGCACGCAGCTGGCCCTGGAGCTGAGCACAGGGACACGGGAAGGGGACACAGGAAGAGGACACAGTGCAGCAGAAGCCACAGCACTTCTCCAGAGCACAGGTGCTCAGATATTTGCTAAAGGGATGGTGCAAGAAGCAGAGCCACACTTCATGAGGGTGTGGGGCTTGGTGGAGCGAGCATCTGTACTGCACCATGTGCTTACAAATGAAACACCAGAAGGCCGGGTGTGGTAGCACACGCCTGGAATCCCAGCGCTTGAGAGGCTGAGGCAGGAGGATCAGTGTGAGTTCCAGACCAACCCGGACTACAAAAGTGAGCCCAAGGCCAGCCTGAACTGCATAGCGAGACCCTGTCTCAAAAAGGCAAAAAAAGAAAGAAAGAAAGAAGGAAGGAAGGAAGGAAGGAGAAAGAAAGAAAGAAAGAAAGAAGCCGGGCGTGGTGGCGCACGCCTGTAATCCCAGCACTTGGGAGGCTGAGGCAGGAGGATTGGTGCGAGTTCGAGACCAGCCTGGGCTACAAAAGTGAGCTCAAGGCCAGCCAGAACTGCATACTGAGACCCTGTCTCAAAAAGGCAAAAAAAAAAAAGAAAGAAAGAAAGAAAGAAAAAGAAGAAAGACCAGAGAAAGCGAGCCAGGGAAAGACCGGCACGCTCTGGCCCGTTCTTGTCCTGGTTATGTGGAGGCACAGCACGCTCTCACGGTTGCTTCCATCCAGGCCTGCATGCAGGCCTTTCCCTCATGCCCACTGCTCTGGAGAGGAAGCGACACAGGCTCCTGCCGCCCGGACCCAGGACACAAACCAAGAAACACACACACAGGCCACACAGGCCACACAACCTCTGCTTGGCCAGGCCTTCCGGAGCGATAGATTTGGAGACAGGACTGTGGGTAATGGCCCTTAGACACGACACCCGGTGATGCCACCGTCCCCCAGAGGCTCCTGTACCGGAGCTTGTGCAAAGCTCCAGGACAAGGCAGCAGACCGCTGCTAGGGGTGGGTCGATGAGGCGAGCCCTGTGGGCGTGGCCTGGAGGTCTCCCTCCCCGGCCCCGCCCCCCTGGGCACTTCTCGTTCCCGCTGCTGGAGCCGCTCTTCTCTGGCAGGCCCTGTCCTGCCTTCCCACCTTGGAGCCCGCAGACCACATGCCAAAGTCAGCCGGCCTCCTTTTAGTTCCAGGGCTACGAATCTCGTCCCAGTGGTGAGAAAGGGACTGAGACACCTGTAAAGACCCAGGCGGGCGCAGGGGTAGCTGAGACAGACAGTACCGGGGCTTACTGGAGAGTCACAGAGGAAGGCGAGGGGGAGACAACGCCAGGATTGCGTGACCCGACCGTGTGGGGCCCGGAGAGCCGCCGTCAGGACCTCACGGGACCATCGCGTGCCTCCCCTTCTTACTCTGAAGGTCACCTTGATTGAGTAGAGAACAGGCCACACGCGCTGCCAGTGACTGGGCCTCGCTGTCTGTCCCTGTGCCCTTTCAGGGTCCCCTTTACAACTCTGGCGAGGACCTGTTTTTAAACCCTCAGCCTCTGAGCGGTGGCAGGGGGTGGCCGAGTGACTGATCGGAGAGGGAGAGTTCTGGAGCAGTTGCCTCCGAGGTCACCGAGAAGTCCGCCCATCCGTGAAATGTGAAATGCTGAGGCTGGAAATGAGTTCCAGCTGTTGCTGAAGATACGGGCACCGCGGAGGGGAGGGGGGTCTCGCCCTCCGCTTCCGCCTGCCAGGGCCCTGAGGCAGACAGAGCTGAAGAGAGGCTCCCATGGTGCTCCTTGCAAGAAAGGAGACGCCGGGCCGTTGCAATTGCAAAGAAAACCGCGCCGACGCTGTGGCTCATGGGACAAAAGGGCGAGAGAGTAGCAGCGCAAGGCTCCGAGCTCCAAATGCGCGTGTGCAGGAGGTTGGAATGCCAACCCTGGGGCCACGCAGCGCCGCTAGCAAAGCTTCAGTGTGGCTCTCACGGCACGAGCCCAGCTCAGATGGACAAAAGCGAGCCTGCGCTTGTCACGATGGCCTGGCTTTCCAGCTTCGGGTCCACTAAGCCAGTTCCCGACAGTGAGACACAAACAGGATCTGGGTGTAGCACTGGGGAGGCCGAGGCAGGAGGATCAGGCATTCGAGTCAGCCTGGGCTAAGCACTGAGTTCAAGACCAGCCTGAACTACAGAGTGAGACTGTCTCAAAAGAACCATAAAAATTAAAATTGAAAAGAAAAACCCCAATCTTCAGGCTTCTCTTGCATTTTCTCTGGCTTGGTGATTCTGGGATAGAAATCAGAGAAGATGCTGCCCTCAGGGGTGGCTCCCAGGCTGAGCAGGGGGGCCCTGGGAGAGGGCTGCATCGAAGGGGTGGTCAGGGTCCTTAGTCCAGCCCTTGTGGAAGACCACTTGGGGCCTGTCCTTGGAAGAGGAGCAGTTGTCTCCATTTGGGCTTTGCCTGATTTCCATGAATTGGTGTGTACAGAGCTGGCTAGGACTTTTGCTTGTCCCTTCAGTTGGATTTAAGTAATGTGTATTGGTCTAGCCAAGGTGCTTGTGGTAGCCTTTGAAGCAGGCACACGTTTCCCCGGAAACCCCACGTGCTGCTCTCTGTGAACAGCTGGGAGGTGGTGTGAAGAGCCAGTGCTCCATGCTGTCAGCTGGGATCGAGCCTCGAGATAGAGGCTATGACTTCCTGAAGCTTGGAAGATACACATCGGAGCTGAAGCACTAACCCCAAAATATTAGCTACTAACTCAAATCCTGCTACGCAGATCACCCCCTCTGCAGATCTTTCTCTCACATAGTGCAGAGGTGAGTGCCGGCCTCCTACCTAGCCCAGCTCATGGCACTCACTACCCCCGGCCGTCTCACAGTCACTCATCCTCAGGCCAGTCCGTTCTTCACAATGAATGAAACCCAGCTTCAGTCCTGGGTCAAGGCCTTCGCTCCACATCCACCGCTGTGACCCCACACCACACTGCATGTGTTATTGTGTCTTTACACCGTGGGTTGCCCCGGAAGTGGTAGACTGGAAGTAAAACTCATTGCCATTCCAGTAACTTTTCCATGGGATTACAAATATAAAGTTCCTGAGCCAAGAGGAGGACGGGAAGAGCTCTCTGCAGCCCCTGCCCTAAGCCCCAGGTCCTGTCCCATACTAGGTGCAGCAGCCAGTCGGCAGGACGCTTTATGTGCAGCCAGCGCAGGGCCCTGGCTCTGCTCCAGCCAGAGGAAGAGACGGAGACAGAGATGGAGACAGAGACAGAGACAAGGGGAGACCCTAGGAAGGAACCCCTGGGTTACTGGGCCCACAGGAAGGTGCAGACATTGCTGTCCCCAGGCCTTGGTACAGGATGGAGGGAGGGGTGCCTCCTCGGGCTGCTTTTTGCCCTCCTTCCTCTCTGTTTTTCCCTCTCTGGCATCTGTAAACCATTTCACGTCCTAACCACGGCTCATGGTGTTTTCCAGCTCATGTTTCTGCCTCTTCCCACCCTGGCACTGAAACAAGAAATAAAACCAAGAAGACTGGCTGGAATTTATCCTTTCCCTCTGCAGCAAATATTAAATCCCATCTTTTGACGTGAGAATATGAGCACAGTGCCTGCAGGCAGCACCATGCTGGCCCCAGACAGAGAGGGCCCTAGAGCTATAGCCGCTACCTAGCCACCTCCCAATGTGGCCTTCATGGGATATGAAGCCCTGTGGGTCCCGGTTACCCCTCTGGAGGGACAGGCGGCTGCCCTGGAGAACCTTGGAAGTCCTGCCCATCCCTGAGACTCAGGAATTACCTCGAAGTGGGTGAGGTGGCCACATCTAGATCTCAGCTACCCAGGAAGCTGAGGCAGGAGGATCCCCAGAGCCCAGGAGCTAAAAAACAACCTGGGCAACTTAGAACCTGGTGTGAAAGAAAGAGAACGGAGGGGGGCGACAGAGAAGGATGGAGGAAAAGAGGGGGACACAAGAGAAAAACTGCCTCAAAATTGAAAGCGTGCAACTGCTGCGCATTTGAAGGGGGAACCCACCCCAGGCCCCACTCTGAGGCAGTGAGGGGTCGGCACTCATGTCTGGCTCAGGAGGGATCTTCATTCACCTGTTGGGCAAGGAAGCTGATCTCTGTTAGGCTCTTGGCAAAGCCGCCCCTGCCTGGTGCATATTCTGAATCTGGAGCGCGCCTCCCAGCACCAGACCGGAGGGACGTGAGGGGGGGTGGTGACCCAGCAATCACTGTCCCAGCCTCTCTCGTATGTGTCCCTGGTCCTTCTGACTCAGGCAAGTACTACAGCTGAGGTGGGGACCACAGCCCCAATTCCTGAGTCCTCATCCGTCAGCAGCCGGCCCTCCACAGCGCCCTTGCCCGCACAGCAACAAACACCAGCCAAGGTGCCCATCAGGCTGGGCAGTGGGAAGAAGAGCTCAGCTTGCCTCAGGTGGCTGGGGCTGCTGCAGAACTCTGCAGGCGGCCAGCGAGGCCAGGGTCACTACAGAGCCACAACCACGTCCTCGCTGAGTGCCCACCCTGTGCTGTCCCTTACAGGAGCCACTGCAGTCAAGAGTCCATGTGGAGCCCACTACCTGGGCACCAAGCTCTCAGCCCTGAACCTTGAGGCTGCCTGGCACCCTGGAGGGCAGCACTGATGACCTGGGGGTCACAGATGAGATTGGGCAAAGCGCAGCAGCCGCTGGGCCCAGGCAGCCTGGCCCAGATCCAGACCGCTCCTAGCAGCCCCGCGACAGTACCACATGACAGTGATCCTGTGGTCTGAGACTGCGTAGTCCCACTTGAGAAAGGGGACATTACCTACTTTCAGGTAGTGAAATGAAACAAAGCCTGACCCAGTCACCGACGTCCCAAAATGTTGCATGCCCTTTGAAGCCGACGCACATACATGCACACCCCTGGTAACTCAGCTCTTGCTGCTATGGATGCTTCAAACTCCAGGAGAGGCTCCTTGTCTCCACTCTCCTCCACTACCCCAGGGCTGGGACCCAAGTGGCTCCCGTGGCCAGTGTGGCGCTTTGACCCCAGTGGCATGAGGCCCCACAGCCACACTACTCAGGAGCCTATGAAGCGATCTCTCCAAGCAGCCAGGTGATGTGGCCCCGGGGCCCCAGAAGTCCCTTGCTTCACTGGGGGCTCCTGTCCCTTTGGAGCTACTGTCTCTAAACCCAGATCAGCCACAGCTGCTGCCCAGCAGGACACGGGACAATGAGCTCCACATGAGCTCAGGCTTGCAGCACACCAGGGTTCAATCACCCTTGTAAACTGATAACTTTTATCTTCTGACCTTTCTTATCTTTATTGGTCCACCCCTGCAGCCACAGAACACGGACATCGGCTACACAGGATGTCACCCTTGTTCCACCCCACCTCAGGCTCCAGCCCCCTCTGCCAAGGATCTGTGCCTGCTCCCAGGAGGGCCCCAGGCCCCCACCTCTGTGCTCCTGGCTACGAGATCCTGTGGGCTGAGGGCTGCAGGCTGCTCCTACGCTCCACCGAAGCAGCCAGCTTGGGCGTCCCCTACCGGTGCAGCCTGCATGGCCACAAGAGCCAGGATCCTCTTGTCCCCATAGGGAGTTGGATCGTGGCCTGGATCCTCCCCAAGAGCAGGGATGGTAAGGTATGGTGGAGACTTGCCCATGGTGACCCCAGTGGGGGTGCCTAGCACCTGAATTACAAGTCCCCACCAAAAAATAAGCGCCAGCCTATTGTAAGACTTTTTAACCAAGCTGGGGATATAGCTCAGCAGCATAAGCACCTTCCTGGAAAGCACAAAGTCCCAAGTTCAATCCCTGGCATCAAAAAAAAGAAAAAGACATAACAAAATGAGAGAAATGTTTTCTTCATTCTGTTATCAATCCATGTTTGCAGTGCATCCCAGTCACACTCATCATGGGGCAGTGCTCCACGCGCTAATGCGATTTAACTCACCTGGGTTTTTATTCTGAGACAGACACAGTTGTACTGCACTGGCCGTGCTGGGCTCACACTTGTCGTCTTCCTACCTCAGCCTCCAGAATATTTTCAGGTTTTTGCTTTTGTTGCTGTTTTTGTTTGTTTTTTGTTTTAAGATTTATTTATATCTCTTAAACCTCATTTATTTGTTTGTGTTATGGCTGGCTCAGCCTGCCCTGGGGTGGGGTGCGCAGCATGTGGTGCCAGGGATGGAGGAGCGGGCGCAGCGCTTGCCTTAAGTTTCCTCCGCAGGCGCTTTAGACTACTGAGCCATCTCGCTATGCAGCTCAGGATGGCCTAGAACTCACTTGGTAGCCCAGCCTGGCTGCAAACTCACAACAATCCTCCTGCCTCAGCCTCCCTACTGCTGAGATTACAGGTGCGCACCGCCATGCCGGCCTCCACAGTTTTTCCCTAATGTCTTTAAAAAATAAAAAATAAAAATATTTGTGATGCCTTCAAAGAATATTAAGTTGACAAAAGCCACCCTTCTGTAGAAGCCTTCACGCTGAGGTCTGCTGGGGGTGCTCAAGGCCCGGCTTCACACACTGAGGGGCTGGTCTCCTGGGTTTCCCCGGACTCTGCTGCCCCCTGTCGGGCGATGCAAACACTGTAGCAAGCGGAAGTACAAAACCAGAAAAGCAGTTTCTAGGATTGGCTCAGGAAAGTGGTTAGGATAGGTCTCGCGCCTCCTAAATTAGGGCGAAAGGGTAATTTGCTTACAGGGACCAAGAAATGGAGGGCCGGGGAGAAGGCAACGGGAAGGGGATGAAAACAGAATGGAGCTGTATTCTGTTCACGCGGATTCCCCACAAGGGACGTGACCATTGTAAGCACTGCAAACATGGCATCACTTTATATTTCATTATTTTATTTTATTTGCTTTTAAAATGGCCAGCTTGGGCTGGGGAGACAGCTCTTCGGCATAAGCGCCTGCCTGGCCAGCACAAGGTCGTCCTTGCTTTGTGCTTGGGGGCTCCCGCCCAGCTCCCTGCGGAGTGGACTGTGCGCCCTTTCCGGGGGCTACTCCAGGCCTGACGGACGCGGCAGAGCAGGAAGACAGGAGCCGCACACGGGCAGCACCTTAGCAGGGGCCACAGAGGCTCGGGAGCCCGTCGGGAAGCAGACAGGGAAACGGGATCGGGCCACCAAGGGGGAGCCCAGCAGCCACTGGGCCTGGGACACTCAGAGCACTTATTGTCAAGAGGCGCTCAGATGATAACAATGGCCACAGGAGCACCACAGGGATACCAGTCACTGTCCCCAGCCTGAGAACTCCGTTACAGGGGAGTGCACCAAGTGTCGCTACACCTTTCCCACAGGTGCGGGATGCAGCCAAAGGCCATGTGGCCAGTTCGCCAGGATGTGCCAGCCGGAGAGTTAATTACTGCTGCTGTCCCGTGGCCTCTTAGCCCAGCTAGGGCCCAGACCTCCACGAGCTGCACGCCTTCCTGAGGAGCAGCAGAGTTGTAGCCCGCACAGCCAATGGCTTTTCTTCTTGCTGCACTCTATGGTGAGGACCCCACGCCCCAAGGTCTCCTGGTGATTCAGCAGTGTGGAGGGCTCCGGTAAGGAAACAACACCCCTAACACACCTCGATGAAGAAGGGACACTTCTCAGCCTAGAACAGGGTCCAAACCAATCTTAGGAGTTAAGGTAAGTTGGCCGTGGCCCAAGTCGTGGCTCCTCGGGGCACAGAGGAGCCCTGTAACTGGACACAGCGCTGTCCTCCACCTTGTTCCACACAACTCTGTTCTTTGCCACAATCTCTCCCGCACTGGGAAATCAGTGGATCCCAGACCAGGGCTTCCAATTTAGTTTAAGTAGGAATCCCAGGGATGATTGGAAAGCACAGCTTCTCAGCACGGCATGGTGGCCCTGGCTGTAACCTCAGCACTCTTGACAGGCTAAGGAGGAAGGTCCCAAGCCTGAGACCAGCCCTGGCAACTTAGTAAAACTAAGACAACCTTTTTAAAAACGAAAGTTTAGAAAGGGCTGGGAGGTAGCTCTGCACAGATGCTAGATCCTTCTCAGCACAGGACAATGCAAGCTGGCTTCTCACCAGTGGGGCAGGGCACAACCTCTGCACCCTCAAAGCTCCTGGCAGCGGCCAGGGCCTCCAGGCTCTGCAGCAGGAGGCTGTAACCCGGTGCTTGGCACCGGCCACTCTTCCTCAGGGCCAAGCAACCTCCGCCCAGGTGCCTGGACATGGTGACCTCAACTGTCAGATCTCAAACACCAGCTACCTTCCTCACGTGTTGTCCATTGTCCCTTTAATTCTCAGCAAGGCGGGCTTTCTTGCTGCGGTCTCCCGCCCCCCCCCCCCGCTGTCTGCCTGCCCCCACCCATCCCCAGCTTCGCCCTGCCTGCCCTTCGCCCTGCCTGCCCCTCGCCCCGCCCCCACTCCACGCCCACGCTCAGCACTCACAGTTCAGGGGACCTGTGCTCTGCAGGCACTGGCTTCCACCCTTTCTCAGTATCTGGGCTTTGTCCTTCTCTGCCTAGCACACCACACCCCAGATAGCTCCGGCCAAGTCAAGGGGCTCCCTTCTCAAGCCCCTCCCCCCTGCCCAAGTATACAGGAAGGGACTTGTATACTGTCTTCCAAGTATACAGCTCCAGGATCAAGCTCCAGCACCGGAAATAACATGAGAACACAAAAGAAAAAGTTCCCGTTAAGTTCTCCAAATCTATGAAATCCAGCATGTCACACCACTGACCTCACTCCCGAGCCCACAGGTCCCACCTGGCAAACTCTGCACCTTTGGTCTCAACTCCCTCTGGCGAACGCCAGGACAACTCTGCCGACACCCCCAGCACCCACCGACCATACCACCTGTCCAGGATGTGCAGAGCTGTGCCGACTGGATGCAGTGTTCGGTGCCTGCTCCGTCTGTGGGGCCACCGCTGGGGGAGGGCAGGTGGGACCCCACCCACCCAGGCGCCAGGACTCACAAGGCCCACACCTGGCGCAGCATACCTGGAGTATTTCCCATCACCTCTGATGGCATCAGTCATAGCAGCTCCCAACCTAAGAGCCAAACTAAACCTCAGCAGTGGCAGGGATTTGTTTTCTTTTACCAAGAAAAACATTCTCTGGTTTCTTTTTAACATGAAGTTCCCTCATCTGGCAAACCCAAAAGAACTGTTGTTCTAAAATGGCACAACAGGAAGAGCAGTGTGGTAACAGAGGCAACTGAGATGAACAGCGGTCCACTAGGACTTTACAGATAATCAGTTTATTCGTCTGGGTATCTGATGCTCAAGGGCACCATACAACAAGTTTAAAAAATACAATATGAAAAAGAACAGCCAAAGAGATAATTGCATTAGAGGGCAATGGCCCACAGAAAACCAACAACGGCCCACAGAAAATCCCACCGCCTGCCCCCTAAGAACATTTCATTTCTTGCAGCTTATGTTTGGCTTTTAAGAAACATCAAAAACAAAGTGCAAGAGAAAAGATCTGTGCAGCTAGAACGTCACATAGCACCTTCCACACCGGCACAAAACGCTTTCCCATTCTGGAGGTGTGCGCCAGCCATCCAGCCCGAGCCTCTGGAGCTGTGCTCCGTGTTCGGCTGCGCCCTCCAGCCCTTCAGTTCTCTGCTCTCTGGGGCTATGTGCATCAGCACTAAGCCCTTAAGGGGCTGCGTCCCCCCTCCTCCCCCTACAAGATCACTTTCTGAAACTAGCCAGGGCCAGCCAAATCCCTCAACTGAAAATGTGATTAACATTTTCCAAGGGTGGGTGTGGAAAGACACATTTTAGCTTTGGAATCTAACTGGACTCGATTCTCATGATTAATAATCATGACAGTCACTTGAAACCCACCACAGAAAATAGCAAGGTTTATCAGTTTACTGGGAAGTCACTGCCAGAAGATAGTTCTGGCCTTTGTGTTGACTTTACTATGCAATGACCTGCGCTGGGAAAGCATGTTCACAAGACAAAAGTAAGGCTTTGCAGATCTGCCCAGGAACTGCTAATGGCACCATCAATTTCATAAGGCCCAATAAGAGCTGCTTCTCCTGGGAGCTTCCAGTGCAGGCCCAATCACACTCAAGTTTTGCCCAAAATGGTGGCTGCCAAACCACCACATGCAGTTTCTTCCTTTTAGATCACTAGTGTAAGGACACACAAACAATTGCCATGGGTGGCCAAAGGTCTGAAACCAAGAAACCTGGGACCATAAAATTAAATAAAAATTGAAAATACATAAAGATTTGCCAAAACCCATGAAGCAGCCTCTTCCTGCTTGGCTCCTCCAGAACAAAGGGCACTTTAGCACAGCCGCACACTGGCTCGAGCTGTCATCTGCCCACTGCTCGGGAAGCGCAATAACCCCAAGATCACCAGCTGTCACCACACTCACATGTGCTCTGTGGAAATAGCGTCTCCCCTCATCACCCACGTCTAAGCAGTGAGTGGACACAACAGGTCCTAAACGCACTGCAAAGTGGTGGCTTAATGAACACACAGAAAGTGCCAAAGACCGCCTCCTCAGGAGGAAGCCACTCCAAGACAACTGTCAGCTTTTTAAGCAGCCTGGTCAGGGTCTGGCCACAGCTAAGGCCACTCCATCTAAACACCTGGAGAAGCGTTTTGGCAGCGAGAGGGAAAGGTGCTATGCGAGTGGACACCACGTTACCCAGACAGTTTTGCCAAGGATGGCTTGCGGGTACGGGCATGCTCCAAAGCCACACTGCTCGCTGTCACCAACACAACAATGCAATTTTTTACAAAAATGCCATCACTGTATATAGCTCATATTCTGCTACTTTCTATTATTAACCAGGTGACAAAAAATGAAATTAAGCCACTTTTCTACACAAACCAACAATTTATCAAAGTTCCGCATTTTACAAGTCATGTTCAAAAAACACACACAAATTAGCATTTTGTACACAAATGTTTATTTCTTTTAAACATTCCCTTTAAATACAAGGAATGAATTCTAAATCTTCATGAAGATGAATTAAAAATGAAATCCCTCCAGTATAGTGTGTGTAATCACTGTGTTCTTGGTCACTACTGGCATTTACGGCTTAACATCAAAAACAAAGACAGGTTATTTAAAAATCATGCTACTGGATTTCTAGCTCCTCCTCTAGGACCAGCTCTATACTGACCTGCAATGTTTAAAATTTTTTATCACCAAATGAAGCAAGTTTAAGGATGAAACAGCTGGGCACTGAACACAAAAATCAACATAACACTATAAGATGTAGTCAAGCTCGTAACGAATATAGGTGTTCTTGTCATCATTATAGATCCGTGGGTAATGCGCTATGAGCGCATCCTGGGAGCCGATGTAGATGGAGTTGTAAATCTTCCAGTACACATCTCGGACTTTCCGGGCCGGATGAAACAGGCCCTAGGATAATTACAAGTAACAGTGTTTCAGTGTCCAAGCATATACATAACCATAAGACAATTAAGAGGCAATCAAAATATGTCCCTTTAAACCAAGAGACATAAAGACCTGCCAAGTGCACTGAAGTGCAACGGCAAAGAAAGTCTTAGTTCGCCACGCCCAGCCCTCCCACAGGAAGTAGGCCTGGAGGTCACCACTGGACTTCCCAGTCACCCACCTGGAGGCAGTACTGCAGCATTCTGCAAGGTCCAATGGCAACCCGGAGCCCCTCCAGTGCACCCATGACTGCCTGGATCACATGGGGAGATGTCTCGAACACATTGGGCCACACGTAGTTCAGGAGGTGATTCAGTGAATCCTCGCAGCCGAAGCCATACACGCCGAGTGACATGTGCTGCACCACCGCGCTGGCTGTCTGTCTGTGCACAAGGTCCCTGCAACATAGCAGCAAGCAGTCTGTGCTGATATAGCTCATGCCGTCAGGAACTAAGATGCCCACTCAGGCATGGCCCAGTGGAGCCCTGCTAGCACCCGACGCCTGGTCCATCATCTTTCATGTGATAACTGCATCTACTTAAGAACTTCTGCTTGGGTGACTAAAGCCTAAGGCTCAAAACAGGCTGTTTGCTAACTAACCTTCAAGAAGATGAATGACTACCAAAACTACCAGCTGTGGTGGTGTATCTATAATCGTAGCATTTGGGAGGCTGAGGCAGAAGGATCACTGCAAGTTTGAGGCCAGCCTGGGCTACATGGTGAGTCTGGAACCAGCCTGAACTGTACAGTGAGATCCCATCTCAAAAAAAAAAAAAAAAAAAAAAACAAAATAAAAGCAAAGTACTGAAGAGGCCTATGTGACTCTTACAGATGGATGTTAACAACGTTCACTGTATCAATTACTATGAATGTACTACTAACATGTTTTGAAACTGTCACATTGTAATTTATTAAAAGTAATAAAAATGAAAAAACAACCTTGCTTTAGATGCCATAAAACTGCAATTTTTCACAGTAATTCAGATACCAGCATACAATAAACAACTAAAAATTAACTTCTAAAGCAAATATCAAGTTTCACTCAAAAACTCAACTTGGAGAAGAGCAAATCAATGGACCTTTTTCCAAACCCAGACATAAAAAACCTGTCATGTTTGTGTTCATCTCATGCTATTCTGAGACGAGCACAGTATACAGCTTGCAGTGGGCAAAACAATGAGTCAGCACACTTAGCCCTAGAGACAGAACATCCCAAAGGGATAAGTGAAAGATCTCTCTTTAGCACACTCCCCCACACACCCCCTGCACCACGACTGCTACCGCCACACCATTACATACTACAGTGTGGTGGCTCATCTACCCAGCACAGTGAGGTGGCACTTTTCATTAAGTTTTCCAACTGAAGTACTGTTCCTCCTTTTGTAACTCTGACAGCCTTTTAGCATTGCAAGTATTACTGTTAACCACGGGTCCCATATAGTCGTGATTTGAAACAGATCACTACAGGGACCCAACACAAACCAGGCCCTGGCCCTCAATCTATTTCTCATGGGCCAGCAGGTAACAGCAACGCAAAGTCTGACCTTCAATGTGTTAGGCCTCCTTTAGCCCTACCACTCTAGTCCCCTCTGCTCCGCTCCACCACCTGCTAACCATTCAGGGTAGCAACGACCTCATCACCTTCAAGACCCAGACCACTCAGGTGAGGCAGCTGCAACCACCCCGTGCCTGTGGTCCCCTCAGGCCCCAACAGTCTTGCCAAAGCTGAGGCTGCTCAGGCAAAGGCAGTCAGCTGCTGACGGTCATAGGAGTAATGAAGATGTCTCCAGGGCCATCTAGTAAATCCAGAACCAAGATGACCAGCACCAGGCCCCAGCCTGCCCAGCCTCTCCCAGCCAAGGTTTCCCATGACCTCCCTAAAAGCTACGTCCCTACTGCTCCTTGGCCTGCAGCCTGCCCTAAGCCTGCCCAGTCAATCTACCTATACCCACCAGCACACCGGAATCCAATCTCAGAACTGTACACACAGAAACCTGCCTGCGCTGCCTGGACAATACCCATCTCCTCCTCGGACAAACCGGATCAACAAAATGCAGGGCAGCACTGCAGTGCCCCACTCTGCTCCCCAAGGGTGCAGCCAGGCTGCCAGGTTGCCCGGCCACCCTCACATACACTGCCCTCCAGCCCCAGAAAGGTGCTCTGGTACTCTCAGCTGTGTGTCCATCCATACAGTAAAGACAGAGAGATCTGTCACATCCTCGAGCACCGTGGGGCAGTAGACTACACACTGAGGACCAAGGGGGCTGACCGACCTCTCTATGAGCCTAAGAGAACAACAAGCTTTGCTCCCCTGGCAACCCACCACATGGTCCACAGGTCAGCCCGCTGAGACCCAGCTGTCCCTGGTACATACGACAGCTAGTAGGAAGCAGATACTCCACTGCCTCCCTACCTGCTGGTCCTACATCTCAGGACAGCAAAGTGTATCCAATGCTCATGGTTTTGTCCACTAGAGGCAAGGGCCCCAGTTCTTCCTTCAAAATCATCTGTGTCTTTGTCCTCCATCAGGGACAAACTAATGGGCTGGTTCCCACAATGTGCTGCTGGTGGCTGCTATCTGAGGCAGTCACCACTGAAGCTACCAGAGCCTGTGCCAAGCAGGGTGACTCTAATAGGTTACATTCAGTAGTGCATGATTTAAAAGGGAAAGTGGCTTCATTTGCAATAAAAAGCTAAAAATATTTATGCTCATTGCTGCATCTAGTTACATTTGACAAAAGTCCACCCTACCAGTCACTGCTTTTAAAGCAATTGTGAAACGCTATTGTGCTAAGAACAAGGATTAAAACTGGAAAACGGAAACTTGGAAGAGACAATGTGAGGAGCCACTACAATATACACAGTTGTATTTACAGTTCTTTAAAGAAACAGAATCTCTCTTCTGCTGGGGTTGGGGTCCAGCCTCAAACTCAGTGGTCCTCCTGCCTCAGCTTCCAAGAGTGCTGGGATTACAGGTGAGTACTACAGCTGACAAGTACCTCTTCTAACAACATCACAGCCAACAGGTCATCTGGTAATCACTTTAGTCAGGTCTAAACTGGAAGAAGAGGGCTGGGGAGATAGCTCAGCAGTCTAAGCACCGCCTGGCAAATGCAAGGACTTGGGTTCAGACCCTGGTACTTCAGGTACACCATGCTGATCACCAAAACTGGGTGCATGCCTGTAATCCCAGCGCTGGGGAGGAACTGGAGAATCGCTACAAGTCTGAGCTGCACAGCAAGACCTTGTACCAAATAAATGATTAAACAATTTTTAAATTAAAAAATAGAAGAATTGTTACTTCCTTGCATTTAGCTAAAAGCTCTTACCTATCCATTAAAGCATCTTCGAGTAGTGGTGTCACCGCGTAGATGTAGTCCTTGCCCATTTCACCAATATACTCAAACAAGAAGGACAGAGACTTCAACACTCCATTCTGAACGTTCAGCTCAGGAACTCTGTACTCATTCATTAAGGCAGGCAGCACTGTGAAGGGGGAGCACGTCTCGGCAACAATTGCTATGGCTACAGTTGTGCACACTCTGTTCTGCCTTTCCTGAACCTTGAGATTGTTTAGCAGTGTGGCCAATACATCGTGAGGGCTGCAAAGAAGCAAGCATCAGCAAGAAAGCGTCAGCAAACTGTTAAAGTAAAAATTCCTTCAGGGGAAAACTATGCACAAGAATCAAAAAAGGTAATTGCTAGGAACTTGGTGATTTTGTAAAAAAAAAAAAACAGTATTTTCAAGCTATAGTTTGGTTTTAAAGCAAAAAGTGGGTTACTTTTCAAATGCCATTTTCCATATATAAATGTTCTTGGATGTAAAGGTATTAAGGGCACAGTTAGGGTGATTCTCTGCGGAGTCAGGATGAACACAAGCTGAGCCAGCTCACAGGGCAGGAATAGCCAGAGCTCTGGCCTCTGCACTCCATGGGCAGGGTCAGTGTCCCTCCCACCCCCAGCTCTGACGGTGGGGCAGCAACTGTGTGCTGCAGATATCTTCATCCCATGGCCACTGAAATGAAGACTAATGCTGATGAAAAGCAGGGCAGAGAGGGCGTGCGTCCTGCGGGTGGGGCGCTCCACCAGACTAACCTGACTTCCATACACTTCTCCGTTGCTAAGCCACAGGTACATACAGTGCCTCACTTCCCACATCACCATATACCGTGTTGAGTTCCCACAGAGAAGCAACTAAGCAGAGTGCCTGACAACGCTGTAACTCATTTAGATCTATGGACTAATCATAAAGCGACTTCCACTCCGATATAATATACAAATTATGCTACGATATTAAGAAGCTTCTTTACTATTTTAAGCAATATCCTAAAAGAAGCAAAAAATTGAAATTATTCTGAAAATGGGACCATTATTAAAATATCTAAAGTTTACTAACAGAAATCTTAAAGCCTTCCTTAGGTTAATTCAATTAATTAAAAAAAAAAAAAAAAACCTTTAAAATGTGGAAGGTTGGTTAAAACAGACACATTCTCAACATTAATCGTACTATGCCTCAAGAGATTTCTACACAGAAGTATTTCCCAATACCACAGTAAGTCTACCACAACATAACAAAAAACAGAAACACTCACCCAATGGCCTTTGCAATATAGCCAAATGTGTTGACTGTGGCTCTACGAATAGCTTTTTTGTGAGCTTTTAGGAGCTCTAAAAGCTCAAAGCAAATCCTCATCCATTCTCTTGCAGACACATATTCAGCTCCCCTAATAACAATAAATAAATAAGTGCCTGGTGTTAACAGTTCTCGTGTCATGCTGAGGACCAAAGCCAGGGCCTCAAACACACACACACATGCTCTACTATATGATTTGGTAACCATACTTCCCCAGCCTCACAAGTTTTTTAAAAAGTATATCTGCAAACTTACTCCAAAAATGTCACTACTGACTCACACTAAACATTAAGTATAAGTTACCACTCCTCTTCAGAAGAGCTGATTTAGTGAAAACTACACTGGCACTTCCCACTGCTGAGCAATGCATGGACACTGCACACCCTCAACAGACGTGTAAGCACTCACAACATGCACAAACTGTGCTCACTCCATAGAGTGACACCATGAGAGCACTTTCTAAAACTGGTCAGGCAGCGAGATAGCTCAGCGGTCTAAAGCGCCTGCTTAGGCAAGCTTAGGCAACTGCAGGGACTGCAGTTCGATCCTCAGCACCACATGCTGCACCAGCCCCACCCACCCCAGGGCAGGCTGAGCTGGCCATAACATAAATAAATAAATTAAAAAGAAAAACAATTTACAAATAAAAAAATTAATGAAACTGGCCAGGCCATCTGCCTACCTGTCAGCAATGCGCCCCACAAGGTCAATGCAGTTCTCTTGCACCTTCTCATGCCTGTTCTTCAAGATAGGAGTGAGACGGGGAAGCAGGTCCTTAATGGGAGGGGTCATCTTGTGCATACCTATTAACAGAAGCCAGCGTCAGTACTTCTGGACCACAACCTGCACTGGCTCACTCTGCCATTCACTTCATAATGTTAAAGACATATGACTAGGCACAGAGACAAACTTATAGCTGCCTAAAGAAAGAGAAAGCCCCAGACTCTGACCAGACTCACAACTATTTTTAGTATGTTATTAAAAACTTCTGATTATGCCCAAAAATGAAAGAAATCAGTAATTTAAAGAACGATGGATACTCAATAACAAAAAGGTTGTCTTTGGTTCTGAAATGTACTTATTATATGCTGACATACTTAAATGTGGGGACAGCTTATATTCTGGCCATACACAATATAAGCCAGAAGCAGACATGTAAATTAAAGCCAAATTTTCCAGAAAGGGCCCCCTTACCCTTTAACTGCCAAAACATACAGAGCTCCAGTCTCCCTGCAATGCAGGGCATACTTGGATGGGATTTACACCTATGAAGAGAGAAGAAAGGAGGCAGCTGGCAGGGGCTCCTGCTCTGACTGGAGGTGCTTGCTCTGCACTCAAGGGCTTATCCCACGCCTCCCTACAAACAGCTGGCTCACAACTCCCTGCAAGCAGCATCCCAAGAGTGGCCTACAATTAATTTTGCAAATCGCTATCATCCTACAGACAGGCTGGGGCTGAACTGGGAATTACATGCAAATGTAATCAGGTATCTGTCCATAAATGTTGTTTACTAAAACGAAAATAAGTGGCTACCAGTTGTCTTAACTTCTTGTTAGGTTACTTCTGACCAAGAAATTAGTGACTTCAGATAGCATTTACGTTCAATTAGTTTGATTAAATGTAAGAAATCATGTTTACTCTGCATATCATAATAATCTGCATTTTCATACTTTCCTAAACAAATGAAGCTTTGTTCTCTAAACCCAAAATTACTTGCACTGTTACTCTGCATTAAAAAAAAAAAAAAAAGGACAGCTTTACAGATCTGAATGTAAAAAGATCAAGTCATGACTTTATCAATCCACTTTTCTTCCAATTATGTTCCTTGAACTGACAATCAAAAAACTTGTCCTCGGGGCTGGGGAGATAGCTCCGAGGCACAAGTGCCTGCTGGGCAAGTGCAAGGTCGTGAGTTTGAACCCTGGTCCCACAAAAAAAAAAAAAAAAAAAATCAACAAAAAACTTGTCCTCAAAATGTACTAATCCTAGGTTAAATAAACATCTGTGACTTCATTCTACAACTAAATTAAAGCCCACCCCACCATATCGCCAGAATACAACAGAATGGTCCTCAGCAGCTTCACTTGTCCTATAATTCCCCTCCCTCTTTCATGGCCTCAGAGGTCCGAGCTGTGATCATGACCTCACCACTCAGGCTCCAAACTTACCCTTTTTTTCTATTAAAGTAAAAGGCTTAAAAATGTATAATTTTTGTGACTGATTCTGACTTAATATAATCTTGAAGGGCTTTTTCAGAAAATAAAACTCCTAAATGATTCTGCATTTTACTTTTAAAAAAATACAAAAGTAGTTAAAACGACAAGAACAACAACAGCAGCAACAAGAATACTCTTACGTGACTAGCAAACTCCATACCTATTACATTTACAATGGCCTTCAGGGCTCCAAGAATGCTGCCCAACACTTCGGGGTATTCTTCACCCAGGTATTCATATAGCACAACACCCAAGTGCCCCATCAACTTTTCCTATTGCAAAAGAGAAATGATAAAGGTCACTATTCAGTTCTATGGCCATACCATCGTGAATGCACCCAACCTTATCGCTATTCACTCCACTTTGCTCAGGGGCATGGAGGGAGTTTACCTCTTGACATGTCTTCATGACCACAGCAGTTCGAGAGATCAAGTCCGCTGCCTGCTGCCTCACTTTTGCTGACTTGTTGTTTAAGCGCCACAGAACAGTACCACAGATCTGAGGCAGGTATGGTTTGACTCGCTTCCCAAGTGCATTGACCACTGTACCAAAGCCATTCAACATGACTGAGTCCTACGAAAGAAGAGTTTTATTAAACAAAAGATCAAGAACCAGAACTTAGTTTGTGGTCAACAAGTGAGACTAAACAATATCAAGACTTTCTTCAAAGGGGCCCGGCAGGATGGCTCAGTGGTCTAAAGTGCCTGCTTGGGAAAGCTTGGGCGGCTTCAGGGACCGCGGTTCGATACCTGGCACCACATGCTACGTCAGCCCTGCCCTCTGTGCAGGCTGAGCCGACCATAAAAAATGACTGAATAAACAAATAAAGGTTCTGAAACAAGAAAAAATAAATAAATAAATAAAATAAAAATTAAAAAAAAAAAAAAAAAACTTTCTTCAAACCACCCACTTTTTAAAACATTCGATGAGTAAACTAACATTTGCTAAACAACCAAGAACACAGTTTTAAAAATTTCAAACTTTATTATTTTTTAGGGAAATTTACTTGAAAAGTCATTGGCTTCTCTATATATATGAAATACAAGGCAATATGCCATACTGTTCAGTTATCATTACCTCCGTGGTCTGTTCTTGGAAAGCATACAGAATGCCATCAATCAGCTGTTCTTCAAGTTTGTGATCAATATCAGCTGCTCCCAGGTTGCCCATAATTTTCTCAATAGTTTCCATCACCATTTTTCGGTACTGTTCAGCTTCATCTTTCAGATCATCCACAATCCTGGATATGATTTCTGCTGCTCCTACTTTGTTTGCTAACTCCACGGTAGTATCAACTAACTACAAGAACAAAAGAAAGACCTTTCAATCTACTGCTTGCTAAAATCACAAAAACCTTACAATATTCCAAATGCATTAGAAATTTAAAGAAAAAAAGTGACTAGAAAATTTAAACAAAGATCAAGCATGGTAGTGCATGCCTGTAATCCCTGCGCTGGGGAGGCTGAAAACAGAAGATCTACTACAAGTCCAAGCTGCACACTGAGACCCTGTACCAACTATATTAAAAAAAAAAAAAAATTTAAATGAGCCTAAGACAAACTGATGTAAGACTACCCACATTTTAGCTTGCCAGATAAGACACTAAAACTTCTAGAAAGAGACATCAGCACTGCAGGGCGCAATGGTACACTCCTGCAATCCTAGCACAATTTGGGATCATGGGCAGGAAGGTGGCAAGTTAGAGCCTAGCCTAGCCGATGTAGTAGAACTTGTCATCTCAAAACAAATATTTAGGGGCCCGGCAGGATGGCTCAGTGGTCTAAAGCGCCTGCTTGGGAAAGCTTAGGTGGCTTCAGGGACCGCGGTTCAATCCTCGGCACCACATGCTGCGCCAGCCCTGCTCTCTAGGCGGGCTGAGCCAGCCATAAAAATGACTGAATAAACAAACAAAGGTTCTGAAACAAGAAAAATAAATAAATAAATTTAAAAAAAAAAAAAAAAAAACAAATATTTAAAGCAGCTGGGAGAACAGTTTGCTGGTAGAACACAAGCTCACCATCCTGGGTTCATTGTCTAGTACCACCAAAAACTAACAAACAAACAAACAAAAAAAAAAACCAACTCCCATCTAAATACTTATTGTATATGCAAAATCAAAATGAGAATTAAATGGATATTGAAAATCTAATTCCTTTCACAATCACAATCAAACACATACAAACTATGAGATACAACAGCTAGTGAAAATGATCTAAACTTTTTTTTTTTTTGGTCTTTTTGAGACAGGGTCTCACTATGCAGTTCAGGCTGGCCTTGAGCTCACTTTTGTAGCCCAGGTTGGTCTCCAACTCGACCAATCCTCCTGCCTCAGGCTCCCAAGTGCTGGGATTACAGGCGTGGGCCACCACACCTGGCTTTAAAACATTTTTAATAGTAAAACCTTACCTGTCGGTAATTTCTTCTATCCAAAGCCATTCTGTGCTGCCAGAAGTGTTTGAAGAAAGGAGGGAGAATTTCTGTTTTAATGTAGTTTGCTTCTACACCATCTGTTCCACAACACTGCTTCACCACCTAAAGGTCAAAAACAAGGAATCAAATGCAGCACTGACATGACATTCTAATAAATATTAAAACAATTAAGTAAAATTACCTTTGTACCACGAAACAAACCCAGCTGAGGTTAACACATACATAACCCTGTAAAACAATTACCTTCAGCACGATTTTCTTCATCTCTTCATCAGGAGACTGGAATTCTCGAATAAGGATTAACATCACTTCTCTGGTATAGTAGTTGGCATATTCTGCATCCATGAGGGGGATAAGATACCCAATAGCCTTTAGGAAGGCAGCCAAACCCTATTTAAAAAAAAAAAAAAAAAACAGAAAATTAGATTTGGATTATCTTAACATTAAGAAGTAGAAACCCACCTCAGCATGTAGCTGGTGTTTTACCTTTCCTCTGTGTTGGCGAATACCCTTCCATAAAGGCTTCAGCACAGAATCAAAAGACTCGATACCATAAGGGGTCGCCGCTTCAGCCAAGGCAGCAATGGCCAACGCACTGATGGTTCGCACCTTCTGCTGTTCATCCACGAGACCTATAAAACCACACATAGGCTATATCTACACACCCATGCATCACGTCAAGTCTCACCAGATTCTAGCAGTTACATCTAAACATTTAGGCAAACTGCAAAATCCACTTATACATAAAATTAAGCAAATGTACCAATACACTTAGTAATAAATAAAGAGCCAGATGTGGTGGCACACGCCTGTAATCCCAGCACTTGGGAGACTGAAGCAGAACTGGTGGCAAGACTAGCCTGGGCTACAAAAGTGAGCTCAAGGCCAGCTTGAATTGCATAAAAAGACTCTATCTCAAAAAGACAAGTAATAAATTAATAATAACAATAATAATAAATAGGCAAAAATAGTTGGGAGCCAGCCTGTTGGCAGTAATGTCATAAAGCCAAATTATAAAAATGTGTGTATGAAGTTAAGCCCATCTACTTTTCTAATTCCACCACCAGAATTCAGAACAACTGTTCTTTTCTGCAAAGACAAAGTTCTGTGATAACTCACCATGCTCAATAATTTCAACTAAGCTCCTGAGGTGAGGCAAGATGGCACAGCCCATAAGGATAGCTATCTGCTGCACAATCTTAATACCCGTGTGTCTGGCCTGCCACGACTTCTTGCTTTTGCACACAGCTTTTAAGAATGGCAATAAAGAAGGAATGCCAAGGGCAGAGGCTACCACAGCAAAGGCTCGAGCTGTCGTGTTACGAACATACTCGTCCATGTTGTCTATGTCAGGTCTCATGGTAGAGATCATAGTAGCCAGACCAGCAGCCTAAGAGGAAGAAGAGACAAAACAAAGGTTATATCAACTTTCAATCGTGACTTCCTATAATCAATCCCATCAACTGAATGTGAAGCCGGGCGTGGTGGCGCACACCTGTAATCCCAGCAATTGGGAGGCTGAGGCAGGAGGATCAGTGTGAATTCAAGATCAGCCCGGGCTACAAAAATGAGCTCAAGGCCAGCCTAAGCTGCATAGTGAGACCCTGTCTCAAAAAGAGAAAGAAAGAAAGAGAGAGAGAGAGAGAGAGACAGAGAAACAATGCGAATACCTTTGCTAAATTAGAAATGATCTCTCGGCCCTCCACTCTTGCATAATAATCTTCATCAATCAACAGTGGTTCAATGACCACAAGAATCTGAAAAACAAAAAAAAGAATAGTTAAATCTTTCAGAACGATTTTTTTTTTTTTTTTTTGTAGAACCGCGGGATTGAACCCAGGACCTTGCACATGCCCAAGCAGGCACTTGTGCCCCTGACCGATCTCCTTGACCCCTTCATACCAATTACTAAAGTCACACTGAGATTAAAAGAAAAAGAAAAAAACAAGAAATGTAGGGCTGGCAAAATAGATCAGCAGACTAAGTGCCTGCTTAGGCAAGTGCAGGGACTGGAGTTTGGTCTTGGTACCATGTGCCATGCAGGTCCTGCCCCCAGGTACACTAAGCTAGCAATGGAGTTTGGGCATGGTGGTATACACCTGTAATCCCAGCTGGGGAGGCTGAAAACAGGAGGATCACTAAGAGTCTGAGCTGCGTAGTGAGATCCTTTACCAAATACATAAATATAAAAACAGGAAATGTAAAGTGATGGGGCTCTGTTACAATCAAGACAAATTAGGAATTTTCACTAACAATTTCAAACATGTGATATGCAGGTGAAAACTAGAGTGAATGGTTAACCATGTAGACCACCAAATATTTAGCATTTTATAAAAAGAAAACAGGAGTAATGGTGCATACCTGTAATCCCAGCAACTCAAACTAAGGGAGGATTGCACTCTCTAGGCAAGCACTTTCAACTTGGTGAGACTTTGTCTCAAAACATAATCTTTTTTTTTTTGTCTTTTTGAGACAGGGTCTCACTGTGCAGTTCAGGCTGGCCTTGAGCTCACTTTTGTAGCCCAGGCTGGTCTCGAACTCACAGCGATCCTCCTGCCTCAGCCTCCCGAGTGCTGGGATTACAGGCGTGCGCCACCACGCCCGGCTCACAAAACATAATCTTAAAAGGGGATTAGCCTAATACATATGAGGCTCAGGGTCTTAATCCTCAGTAAAGACAAACATTTACAATTAACTGTTACCAAGATACTCAGCTACAAAGAAAAACTATGAGACATACGAACCCATAAGTAGAAGACAAAAAGTCACATCTCCATAAAACTGCATCTGTGTGATGTATGCATCTGCAGAGAATTAAACTTAACCCTGGTCCACTGAGCACCATGCAAGGAATGAACTACCCCTTTCAACTGTAAATGTATATAATTTGCTGCTTTAACAGAAATTTTAAATTTCAAGAATTCAAAACTGGTCAAAAAAAAAAATTAAACTCATGAATTCCTTCTGTACTAAAAACTTAAAATCAGCTGACTATAGTGGTACACACCACAATCTCACCACAGAAGAGGCCTTGGAAGGATTACTGCCAGTCTGAGGCCAGCCTGGGCTACACAGTGAATTCAAGGCCTGCTTCAATTACATAGCAAGATCCTTGTCTCAAATAAGCAAACAAACCCCAAAGCCATGAGAGCCAACACTTGAGAAAAGATGACAAAAGCCAAGTACTTGAGGACAGAGACAGAGATAGAGCTCAGTGGCACAGCACCTACCTGGCAAGAACAAGGTCCTGAATTTGATTACTGGTACCAAAAAATGAAAATACTTGACAACAAACCTTGTGTACATAGGGCCGTACTAAGTCATCCAGTTTGTACAATATCCTATCAATGACTTTCACAAGCAAATGGCGCTCCTGGTCCTCAAGTGTAGGAGACATCAGCAGGGGAAGAATCTGATTAAACAGAGGCCCAGCTCCAAACTCCCGTGCTTTATCAGTGATCTGTCGCAACGCCGCCTGGGAAAAGAGTAAAACAAGTTAATTCTTTGTAATCAAGCATTCGTGAAAGAACAAATTATTCCAGAAGATTTTCATTAACTTCCTTTTTTTTTTTTTTTTTTTTTTGCAGGACTGGGGTTAGAACTCACGACTTTGCACTTGCCAGGCAGGCACTTGTGCAACAGAGCTATCTCTTCGGCCCCTTTAACTTCCTGTTTTAGTGTATACTTTGGCAGACATTTACACAGCAGCACAAGGACTCCAGTTTGAGCTACATGATAAAAGGCCCACTGAGAGCTACAGAGCACAGAGTATATTCAACACACCTCATACCACCCCACTCCAGAACCTCCCTACTTTATGCTACATGGAATACTAACTAACATATTTCCTCACATATTTAAGTGTTACACAAATTGGCCTAAAGAACCAAAAAAGAAGCTTCATTTTCTGTTTCCTCAGTAGCAAAAACTTCTCTCATTTCACAAAACTAAACTTCATACCGATTCCACATCCTTGATATAGATTAAGAGGACTTAAGATTTCTAAACATAAAAATATAACCAACAAAACATATTCATTTAATACTTGCCTTTCTCATTGGAGGTGTTCCATTTTTAATTTTTAAAAGAAGTTTCATTATTTTTCTCTCTTTTTGCTCTTCTGGACTAAGTGTTGATTCATCAACATCAACCTATGTAAAAACAAAAATTTAAAGTATATAAAACTGCTGTAATTTTAACTCTCAATCAAAATGTAGTGATTCATTTTTGTTACTATCAATTACCAAGAGTTTATCGAAGTACTGAATATCATCAGGTTTTAAAAATGGAAGATTGCCAGATGGCTGGTCATTAACACTTTTCATAGTTCTATCTTCTGTCTGCATGTGGAAACCGGTCATTCCACCTAATGGTGTTGGAGTTGCTGTCAGCTTCCGGGCTGGAGTACGAATGGGAACATAGCCAGCTGGTGGTGGAAGTACCTTAATAGAGTTGAACAGTAAGTAAGCATTTTTTTGACTTTATATAAATTGAACATAAAGAATAAAAATATTTCAGCTAAAAAATGTGTTAACTGCTTGGAAAAAAACCACATATCCCACTGTTCTGTCTATGGGGATATGAAGAAAGACCTGAGGCAGGCTTATAAAATTATAATCACTTTCAAATAATCTGGACAAAAATGTTGGTAAGCCAACATAATTAAAATTTGGAAATTATAGAACCTAAACCAGTAACTTCCAAAAAAGATTAGACAAAACAAAATGTACAGGTATCCAGACAGACAAACAATTTTGCATGGTACAAATAACATGTAAAAGTTATATATTTTAATAACAATGTGAAACACTAATATAAGCTACTGCTTTATAAAAATAAATTTGTATGTAAGTCTGAAAGGCTAAAAGAGATAAATGCACAAACTAAAACCAAAATATTTATCAAAGCCTTATAAATCACGCATTACCTAATCATTTTTGGCAAAACAAAACTAGCAATTTTGGGGCCCAGCGGGATGACTCAGTGGTCTAAACCGCCTGCTTGGGGAAGCTTGGGCAGCTTCAAAGACCAAGGTTCGATCCCCAGCACCACATGCTGAGCCAGCCCTGCCCTCAGGGCAGGCTGAGCTGGCCATAAAAATGAATGAATAAACAAAGGTTCTGAAACAAGAATAAAAATAATACATAAAAAAATAAAAAACCAGCAATGTTTACAAAAAATGTGCGTATTAAAAAAAAAAAATGTCGATGAAGACTTTCTTATTAGGCTTTTAAAAACTGCAACTTCTGGGCCCAGCAGGATGGCTCAGTGGTCTAAAGCACCTGCTTGGGAAAGCTTGGGCGGCTTCAAAGACTGTGGTTTGATCCCAGCACCACATGCTACCCCAGCCCTGCCCTTGGGGCGGGCTGAGCCAGCCGTAAAAATGAGTGAATAAACAAACAAAGGTTCTGAAACAAGAAAAAATAAATAAATAAATAGTTCTGAAACAAGAAAAAAATAAAAACAAAATAATTACAACTTCTTAGGTAGGTCAACAAGCCTAGACATGTCCACTCCAAAAAGCCTGAACTATCCTAGCTAAAAGTATAAACTATAATTTTAATATTTTTTTTACAAAATCTCTTTTTTTGGGGGGAGGGCTGGCTCAGGCTGCCTTAAGGGCTCATTGGGTAAGGTTTGTCCAGCAGGAGATCGAATCCCAGCCCCCTGCGACTGACTGCATTTGCCTGAGCAGACACTTAAACAACTGAGCTAACCCACAGGCCCAGTATCAACTATATACTCTGTTAAATATGCACTTACGCTTTTTTGTGCTACATTATCTTTTCTTTGCACTGCTGGTTCACTTGTGCAAGCACAGACCACTGAGTAAGTGTCAGTAGTTATTCTGAGAGGCTGAAATCAGTATCAATTATACAGCTGTATCTTCCACACAAAGAACTAGTAAGTCTATCGTGTTTCAAAATTTATTTTTTTTATTTTTTTAAAGAATTTTTTTCTTGGCCTGTAATCCCAGCACTTGGGAGGCTGAGGCAGGAGGATCGCTGTGAGTTCGAGACCAGCCTGGGCTACAAAAGTGAGTTCAAGACCAGTCTGAACTGCATAGCGAGACCCTGTCTCAAAAAGACAAAAAAAAAAAAAAAATTTTTTTCTTGTTTCAGAACTTTTGTTTGTTTATTTGGCCAGCTCAGCCTGCCCTCAGGACAGGGCTGGCGCAGCATGTGGTGCCAGGGATCAAACCGCGGTCCCTGCAGCCGCCCAAGCTTTCCTAAGCAGGCACTTTAGACCACTGAGCCATCCTGCCGGGCCCTCAACATTTATTCTTAATGACTGTACTCTTCATATTATGCCACAAAGAATAAGCTTGAGACACTCCAAATGGATACACCGTAAGGCCATACTCTGAGACACATGTGTAAATACTACATTGTCTCTGTAGTGTGACAAAGCGGCAGCGTAAATAAGATCCAAAATGTTTATTAGGTACTGTGAAATATGAAAAAAATGTTCACATGGCAGTGGAGTAAGAGGGAAAGAGGAAAGAAAGAAAAACAATGCACATAAAGCTTTTGTAAATGGAGAGGAGGAGGGGGGTTGAAGACAGGGTAGGGGAATGGGAAAATAAAAATAATGAAGTTAATCATGTATAGGTACTAATTCTCTATGACGAATGTGAGCATTATGTATGTGTATCTAAAATGTACCAATAAAATCTGATTTTTTTAAAAAGGACTGTACTCGAGCCGGGCGTGGTGGCGCACGCCTGTAATCCCAGCACTCGGGAGGCTGAGGCAGGAGGATTGGTGCAAGTTTGAGACCAGCCCGAGCTACAAAAGTGAGCTCAAGGCCAGCCTCAACTGCACAGCGAGACCCTGTCTCAAAAAGACAAAAAAATAAATAAATAAATAAATAAAAAATAAAAGAGAATTACTCTTTCCTCCGATACTAACAAAATCAGCTGATTGCAACTGAAAAAGATACTATTAGACTTTAGGCTGTCTACAGTTACAACACTATGTGGAGATTTAAAGTTTTAAAATAGATAAAGACAACTGAGACATTCATACACTTCTATCAGAAGAAGGAACATGCACATACTGCAAACTATGAAAAAGCAACCATCAGTGGAAAGACCATCAGACAACAGGCTCTGCACTTGGTTACAATACTATCTACATAACTAGAGTACCTTTATTTTTTTTTTTTTCTATAAATTTAAACAGGGGAAAGCGCGAACACAGTCCCCCACTACCACAAATTATGCAGTCGAGTTTCCCACATTTGGGGAAATCACAGAGGTCAACCCATCCGGAGTGCAATGGATAAGCCTCGCCCTGGGAAAACCACCTTCGTGATCATGGCATCTCCCCTGCCAGGTAAGTATAACTAGAGTACCTTTAAATCAGTAAATATCTCCAGAGTGACAAGTACCAAGAAAATTACAATTCAAAGCCACCTGAGAATGTGGTTCACTGGCCCTTGCCATGTGTATGTAAAGCCCTGGTAAACCAAGCAAACTATTCTACACTGCTGTTGGGGCTCCCAAAGGGTAGCCCACACCCCCAGAAAGCCTTGAGATTTCTTTTACTTTGAAAAAAATAGATGCTTCAAACTACTCATTCCATCTCTGTTATCTTCTGGAATAGCCAAAATAGCCTCAGAAATAGCCTAAATACGGCAAGGCATTAGTAAACTTGCATTAAGGCCAATGCAAACTTATACACCAACTTTTCCACACAACTGAAAATTCTTATCTTCAGTCTCATACTAAAATCCACTCTGATTACCTTGTATCCTTCTGGGAACATGGCATCTAATTCTTCATCAGAGAGTGGGCGGTTTCGCTCATCAATTTCTCGCTCCCACCTCCAAGCCTGGAGCTGTTCAGGAGTCATACTCATTATGTGACCTACCAAGAAAACAAACTTCTGCAACAATCCATAGTATAAGGTACAATAACAAGATCAATCCTAATATTTAACCCCTTTCATTTTACAAATACAAACCAAGATAATTCTATATTCACTTATTCTTGTTAAACGCTGTCATTAATGGCATACAGAAACAAACATGCACACAAATCAAAACAGCTTGAAGAGGGAACATAATTACTTGTTCTGAGAGTTTCTACCTGGTGTTGGGGTGGCCATGTTCATGGCTGGCGTGCCAATTGGTGTCTTCCCAGGGGTGAGAACAGGAGTGCTTCCACCCATCTGACTGGCTGGTGTCTCATCCCAGCGGGATTTTCTTTTACTGGCTCCAGGAGTTGGTGTTTCACCAATTGAATCTCCACCTCGATCTGTTCGAGGAGTCTCAGCCCATCCACTTCCATGACCAGGAGTATCTTCAAAGAGACAGACCCAGAGAGACCATGTTAACCACTGTTAAAACACAACCACCTCGGGACTGGGGAGATAGCTCAGTAGAATAAGCGCTTGCCTAGCAAACAGAAGGACCAGAGTTCAATACCTGGTTCCACCCAAAGAAGAAAAAAAAAAAAATCACTGCTTATTCTGTGTCCTCACATCCTTAGAAACAGATTATTCTTAAAACAGATGCATTTAAAATTTTAATGTTCTCATTTGTACTATTTCTGGTGTTGCTTTTCTACTGCAAAACGCATGTCATTAACAAAAGTCATTTTTAACCATTCATGACATAACTACACAGAGACAGCAGCTCTGTATCACGAACCTCATTCTGTGCTTCTGCATGCAAATGGGGAGAAGTCTACACAGACAATCCTGCACTGTCTCTCATCTAGTACTATGCAGTGTTCCTCACATCATTAAAGACTCTTTGCAAAACTGAAATAGCACATCTTACCATTTGATCTAATCTGCCACAGCTATCCTTATGAAAGATTGATGAAACAAGGCTTACAATCTACCCAAAAGGCAGGCATTTTGGCAAATTCAGCAACAGAATGTAGAAACAGGTGAACACAACAGGCCAGGGGATAGCTAAGGAATATCACTGGGACAATAAAAAAGCCAAAGTCCCAGTACTTGGGAGGCTGAGGTAGGAGGATCAGTATGAGTTCAAGACCAGCCTGGGCTACAAAAAGTGAGCTCAAGGCAGCCTGAACTGTGTAATAAGACCCTGTCTCAAAAAGAAAAAATTAAAAAAAAAAACAAGAAATATTGGTGACAGGTACGCAACATATCTACAAACAATCCTCCGAACCTTAAGGTCTGGGAATATATCTCAGTTACACAGACAGCACTTGCCTGGCAAGCACCAGGTTGTAAGTGTGCGTCACCAAAAGCAAAAGGAAATAAAGGAAGCCTTAAACCCCTTAAATCAGGGCATGGTGGCACACCCCTGTAATATCAGCCAACACTTGGGAGGCTGAGGCAGGAGGATCACTATGAATTCAAGGCCAGCCTGGGCTATACAGCAAGATCCTGTCTCAAAAAAAAAAAGTCTGGCAAACTCAAGGCCCTGACTTCAATTCCCAATACCAGGGGGAAAAAAGGGAAAGAATGAGGCCTGAATCTGTGCAACAACAGTCTCCCAAAAGCTTGCTATGTACCTGTCTGATAAACCCATCTCCATCACATGCACACCCTGAACCCCAGCATACCTCTCTCAGTTTTGGGGGTCTCGTCCCATCTATTTTTGCGAGCACTAGAAGTTGCGCCTCCATGGCCTGGGGTTGCATGGCCAGGTGTGTCACCCCGGCCAGGAGTAGCAGCTCCTGCAGGTGTGTGGCTTGGCGTGGGATCCCAAATTTTTGAGCCAGGGGTTGCTCCAGGAGTTTCACTTCCTTTTGCACGACCTGGTGTCTCATCCCATCTTAAAGAAGGGGTATGGCCAGGGGTCTAAACAGAGCAAACAAAATTACTTCACATACCTACACAGCCATAGAGAAGTACTACCAAATTTCTGTTAAACAACTTTAAACAAATGTTTTAGTTTTAGTCTCTATACAATTTTGGCAAATATGTTTGTGACCAAGACGAAAGAAAAAAGTTCAAACACATAAGTGGAAGAGTATTAGATTTAAAAAAAGAAAAAATTGGGTATGAACCTTAGACTAATAACTGCCCTAGGGAGAGGAAAAAAAAACCACTAGTTTCTCTATCTGGACCTTCAGTGGAAGATACTAAGATCCAATTACAGCAGTACTGAGGTTCTACGACGTACACTAAGGAAGAAGGAATCCACACATTCTAAGAAACACCGTCTTTGTATTTCCTCCAATTTCATGTATTGAAAAAATAAGCATGTTTTGGATTGGCTACAGGGTTACATTTCAACTACCTCCTACCATCTCATTTCAAGCCTGGGGGTAGTTTGTGCTTCTAATCATGTCTATACCAAGTGATGCTGACCCAACTGGTACTGGGAAAACTGAAGCAGCTTAGAAGTGGGCATGAACAATATGCAAGGCACACAGCAGTGTGAGCTGAGACCAGGTGATGGAGGAAGGGTGCCTGCCTACAGCCAACACCAAAAGAAATTGACCAGTGCACAGAGTATCGCTTCAAACCAGATGATTTCATATACGCAAGTCAAAACTGAGAATTAGACACTGTCCCTTAAGTAGTAAACAAGATTTACTACACTCTGTTTTAAAGTTGGATGTTCATATAGACCAGCAATGGCAAACCAATGGCACACTGCTGCAGCCCACTGTTACCAATGAAAGCTCTACAATGTTCACCATCACTAGTGATCTAAGAGTTCCATCTAGCTATCAGTTTAAAATTTGTATAATATCATAAAAAAAAAAAAACCCCAAGATACTCAGATTTTTCCTTTAAAAAGAAAATTGTATTACTCAAAGTTGAGAAGTTATGGATTAGGTAAGAATATAAAAATTTCAGTCAATTTGGGCACTTCAGTCTCCTACTGGATTAGAGAAGTGCGAATAAATCCTTCCTAATTTACTGGGTTCCCCACAGTCACAATCAGGGTATCCAACCAGGGTATCATGTGATAAATGGACAGAATGCAAGAAATATGGTGTGCGGGGCTGGGGAGATAGCTCCGAGGCACAAGTGCCTGCGTGGCAAGTGCAAGATCGTGAGTTTGAACCCCGGTCCCGCAAAAAAAAAAATAAATAAAAATAAAAAATAAAAAAAAAGAAATATGGTGTGAGTTTCTGCAGCTCTAACAGGAGAGAAATAGTCTTTTATATTGTTTGGTTTTATTTCTGAAACAGGGTCTTAATTAGGTGAGACTAGCCTCAAACTCACAGAAAACCTCCTGCCTCAGCTTCCCAAGCACTGCTTGGGGCAATAATCATGTGCCACTATGTCCAGCTTAATAAACCACTACATGTTGTTATTCTAAGAATGCACTTTGGGCTGGGGATATACCTCAGAGGCATAGCACCTGTCTGGCAAGCTAGAGGTCCTGATTTCAACTCTAAAAAAAAAAAAAAAAAAAAAAAAAAAAAAAAAAAAAAAAAAAAAAAAAAAAAAAAAAAAAAAAAAAAAAAAAAAAAAAAAAAAAAAAAAAAAAAAAAAAAAAAAAAAAAAAAAAAAAAAAAAAAAAAAAAAAAAAAAAAAAGTACAGTTAAACAGCTATCAGCAGGGGGCCAAGGAAATAGCTCCATGGCACAAGTGCCTGGCTGGCAAGTGCAAGGTCGTGAGTTCAAATCCTGGTCCTGCAACAAAAGAAGAACAAACAAAAAACAGCTATCAGCAGATCAAGTTCACATCATTGGCCCTAGCCCTTCAAGGTCAGTAAGGACCCAGGACATAAAGAGAACCTGTGCTGTAATATCCTGTATCTCAGAGGCGTCCCAAATTTTCTGGTCAAGGATATTATAGGACCTCAGAGGAAAGGGATGAACGAACTATAGTGCATCTAAGGAGAGTCACCCAGAGAAAGACATTCTCTCAGGCTTTCACAGAAAGCAAAATGGCCAAGCAATGGCCGTGACTCGTCCTGAAGGCTGACACTAACAACAGTTCTATAAAGTACTGTCTATGGTCCCAAACTTAATCCTGAGGGAATGTGACCCTGGAAGATACAAAAAAAAAAAAAAAAAATGAACGTTTTGTTATATAGGTCTTGCTTCGACTTGCCCTTGACCACCCAACAAGAAAAAAAAAAAAAAAATGCTTAATTACAATGCATGAAATGCAGAGCTAGATTGGTGAGATAAGCTTTAGGAGGCTTAGATTCAATAGCCTCCAACATTACAAGCTTCACTGGTGGCCCACTGCAATTGCAGAA